>CM032352.1:2127094-2354172 GCA_019023105.1 Diglossa brunneiventris
GCTGCAAGCAAGAGAAGAAGAAAATAAAAAATATTTGCGCTGCAGGTTAACCAGGAGAAGGAATTAATCAATGCTGCCTTTCCATGTATGTTTGCAGGCAGACATTGTGTGTCTCTTATTGCTTTCAGATGCTTTTCCTGGGATTTGAAAGCTTTAAAACACATCCTTAGCTTCCCAGATTCTGCTGACTCACAGGGCAAGGCGTGGTGTGCTAACAGCAGTGTATGAACATTCCCCAGAGCAGGGGAAGAAATGTGGAAGTTCCTGCAGTCCTCCCAGCTTTCTGCTAACTGGATAATTCAGAAATGATGAGTTACAACCTGATGGAAGCTGCAGAAGAATGTGGAATACATTATGTCAGCCTTTCTCCACTCCACTTGATGCTTTAAGGGCTCTGTTTCCCTCAGCCAAGCAGCAAATCCCTGGGCAGGATTTTTCTCCACCTCCCCTACATGCAGAAACTTCATATTTAAAGAAGGGAATAGAAAAATTTTGCATCTGGCAAGATGTTTTTTGCATGAACTTATAAAGAATTTTTCTAGTAGTACATGGGCAAAATACCAACATGGAAAGTTATTTTAATTTTCATTAATTTAAAAATAGTTTACAGGAGAACCATTGCTGAGAGGTGATGACTTAAAATGATCCCGTTGCCACTGTTTGTTAGGGTTACTTTAAATCTGAGAAACACAGAAATAGTCATTTTATAAATTATAACTTTCAAATTATAAATTTTGATGTACAAAAGTGGAAAAAGAGGGCAAATTGCTGACAACTCATTAAAACATCTCTTTTCATTGGTAATTAACAGTAAAATTCACCAAAGCAGAGTGTAAAAATTTGTTATTTTCCTTTCCTGCTGAGTTCCTTCCCTAAGAAAACTTTTGGAGGAGGAAAGGAGAATTTAGGCAAATATCAGTGAATGGCTGAGTTTGGATATGATAGGAATGATAATGGTGAATTTCCCCTCTGCAGCAGTGCCAGGATTCTGAACACAGGCAGGAAACAGAACAAACTGCCCAAATGGGAGGGAAATTTGGACACTTTGTGCAAGTTTGGAACTCCAGGACGGGCTGACAACAGAACTGGTTTTGCTTTTCTACCCCAACAAACCATTACCAGGAAAAATCAAAATATTTGCAAGCCCCTTTTGCCAATCCTGGATTTTCACCTTCTAGGATTATCCTGAAGCTGGTTTTTTTGCAGGCATCTCTTCTGTATGAGCCCTGCACCTCTTTTTTGGTTTGGAATTTGGTGTCACCCTTGTTCAGATGAAGGGATGGAAGTTGTGGTGTCCTGTATTCTCTTCAGCCTGGAGAGGAGGAGGCTCCAGGAGACCTCAGAGCCCTTTCCAGGGCCTGAGGGGCTCCAGGAGAGCTGGAGAGAAACTTCTCATGAGGGCAAGGGAGAATAGTTTTAAACTGACAAAGGGCAGGGTTAGGTGGGATATTGGGAATTAGGAATTGTTCCCTGGGATGATGGGGAGGGGCTGGGATGGAACTCCCAGAGCTGCTGGGGCTGCCCCTGGATCCCTGGCAGTGCCCAAGGCCAGGCTGGGCACTGGGGCTTGGAGCACTCTGGCACAGTGGGAGGTGTCCCTGCCATGGCAGGGGTGGCACCAGGATGAGTTTCAGGATATTCCTGTGCTGGGAGGAAAGGCTGGCACAGCTGGCATTGCTCACCTGCACAGGAGAAGCTTTGGGCTGAGCTCAGGGTGGCCTTGCAGGGCCTGAAGGAGCCCCAGGAAAGCTGGAGAGAGACAATTTCCAGGGCATGCAGGGACAGCACACAGGGAATGGCTTCACACTGAAAAATTACAGGTTTAGGTGGGATGTTGGGAAAAAATCCTTCCCTGTGAGGGTGGGCAGGGGCTGGGCTGGAATTCCCAGAGCAGCTGGGGCTGCCCCTGGATCCCTGGCAGTGCCCAAGGCCAGGTTGGACACTGGGGCTTGGAGCAGCCTGGGACAGTGGGAGGTGTCCCTGCCATGGCAGGGCTGGCACTGGGTGATTTTTAAAGTCCTTCCAAGCCAAACCTTTCTGTCTCTCTCAAATCCATGACCTTGTGCTCAGCAGAGCCGAACTGAGATCCTCCCCAGCTCTCTCAGCAGGCCCTGGGCTGTGTGGGCCCCAGATGCTCCGCAGATCCCACCACAGTAAGAGCAGAGCACGTGTGGCTTCACAGAACAGAGCAGATCCAAAATAAAATAACAACTGAAAGGGCCAAAACCCTGCAGAGTGTCTGGGGGATGGGCAGTGAAGGGGATTTCTGTTATCTGTGTCACCAGCAGGGACATGGGGACCTGTGGGATGCAGGAGCTCCAGGCGGGCACAGGGTGGACAGGAGGGAAGGTGGCATCAGGTGGTCGTTTTTAGGTGCTCCAAAAATTCTTGTGTTTTCCATTTTCCATCTCCTCCACCAGAGCTGGAATTTGGGTTTGCATCCCCCTGCTCTGTGGAGCAGACACAAATCACTGGCTGGGCAAGAGCTCCCAATTTTAATTCTTCTTGCCAGATTTTTTTGTGCAGTGACAGATGAGGCGCCCCATCCCTAAAGCAACACATGGGCAGTTTAAGGAATATTCCTTTACAAAGTGGTTCTGCAACAGAGCAGTGTCATGTTTTGGTAATGTCAAAATCTGGAAAAGGGAGATAAAAGAGCAGCTTTTACCTCAGAAAAAACAAAGGCATGAGAGGTGAAGCTGTGGGGGAAAAAGTTCATGGTGATCTTTCCTTCCTCACTCCAGTGAGCAACCACAGGATTCTGTGACTGTTTTCTGTCAAAAGAGATTAAAGATGGATTGGAAACAGAGATGGATTTCAGAGTTGCTCCTCTAGGGATGGACAATCCTGGCTTCCATAAACAAAACCATAATTTCACAGAAATGCTCGGAGGATCCTGCTTGGCAGTCGTGCAATGGGAGTGGAGAAATGCACAAATTCTTTATCCAAAATATCAAGACTCCTTTCCTTTACCATGGCATTTATTTTGTTTATGAGAATATGAAAATACAAATCTGTAAAACAGAAAAAGCTGTTTTATTCTTGCCTTAAAGTCAAACTGTGTTGCAGGATATGCTAATAAAGGAAAAGGGATTAATGGAGAGAAGACCCTTTGTAGAAATGGTGCTCTGGGAAAGAAACACAACTTCTCCATGTACACACCATGGATTTTCTGTGCTCTTATCCCCAGGTCACTGTGTTTCAGCTCTGAGAGGGTGTTTGGACAAACCTGGGCTGAGATTTGAATTAAATAATTTAATTTCTGCCTCATTTATAGCTTTTACTGAACCTACTCAGCTCCACCTCTTCAGGCAGAGAGATCTGTAGGCTGAGCAGGCAATAGAGAAATAATGATTAAAAGAGAAATAATTGGAACAGAAAAACTTTGATGAGTCTGATAAGGGAAACATGGATTTGGGTAAAAAATAAACAGTGCTGTATTTGAAATGCACAACCTGGACATGGATATGGGCCCTGATGTCATGGATTCACAAAATCATGGAATGGTTTGGGTTGGAAGGGACCTTAAAGCTCATCCAGTGCCACCCCATTGGGTGCTCCAAGCCCCCAGTGTCCAACCTGGCCTTGGACACTTCCAGGGATAGGAAATCCACAATTTGGAATAACAAATAGATAAAATAAATTGGATAGAATAGAATAGAATAGAATAGAATAGAATAGAATAGAATAGAATAGAATAGAATAGAATAGAATAGCTGAGCTGGAAGTGACCCACCCAGTTCCACCTGGAATATCTCTGAAGGATTTTCTGCTCTCTCCAGGATTATTTTGGTTCTCATCCTTCATCAGCTGATGTCTGCAACATGTTGGTTTCACCTTTCTCTAGAATGAATAGAATATACATTGAATTTTGAACATTTCTTATCTCTCAGAGGAAAGGAGTTCACATCACCTCCAATGATGCATTTAGATAATTAACATTCCTGAATAATTAAATACAGTGGCCCAGCTTCAGTTATTAGATAAATATTCTCTGATAATGAAGATGTTTATTTTCCTTTAGTGTTTCTTACACAGTGGTTCAGTCATAACATTTTATTATTCATTATTTTCTCTCTTGACTTTCATATCTATGTGCTTAACCCAGGGATCTCTTGACCTTTAAGAACTTCATTGAGTTTCTTTCTTTTACCTCTTTCACCTTCTTGACAGCCCAAACTCTCTCTGGGCTCACACATTTGCTTGAAAGAACACCAGTGATATCAATAATTTTACCATTAAGTCTAGACGCTGCATGTTGTTATTTTTTTTAAATTTTTTCCAAACTTAACTATGGTTTCTCCTATTTGAATATTCAGCGTCTCCCTCTTTGTTTGCTAAACCTCAGAGCACCCCATTTTCTACATCATCCTCATCAGAGGGGGGAATCTTTCTCCTGGAGCTCATCCAGCACCCATTGGGTGCTCCAAGCCCCAGTGTCCAACCTGGCCTTGGACACTTCCAGGGATGGGAAATCCACAAAAACTTGGAATAATAAATAGATAAAATAAAGGGATAGAATAGAATAGAATAGAATAGAATAGAATAGAATAGAATAGAATAGAATAGAATAGAATAGAATAGCTGGAAGTGACCCACAAGGATCACCCAGCTGTGATATTTTGAATTTTGCTCTATTCTGATGGATGTGGCAGCATCCAGCAGGATCCAGGACTTTATTTTACTTTCAATCAGCTTTACAATTGCAAATTTAATTCAGTTATTTTTTGTTTCGCTGCTCATTTCTCCTACTTTTGGGGGTACTGGGGAGGTCACACTGGCAAATTAGTTATTAAATTAAAAATAAAAATAATTTAAATATAATTTCTTAATGAAACATTTTAACCTTAAGAGACCTTATTAAAAAATACAGCTCTCTTTTTTAGTCTATTAATAAAGTTCTATAAAACTCACAATTTATAAAAGTATAATATAAATAAAACCAAATAAACATCTGTGGTTACTAATTCTTGTGGTGTTGTTGTGGGTCCCAGGACGAGGTGAGAGATGAGAATTGACTCTAAGTTTTTAGAAGGTTAATTTATTATATTATGATATTTATTATATTGAAAGAATATTATACTAAAAATAGACTAAATAAAGAGAAAGGAGAGATCAGAAGGTTAGACAAGGATGATAATAAAAACCTGTGACAGACTCAGAGTCCTGACACAGCTGGCTGGGATTGGTCATTAAGTAAAAACAATTCACATGGAACCAATCAAAGATGCACCTATTAGTAAGCACCCTCCAAACTACATTTGAAACAATCAGATAATTATTGTTTACATTTGGTTTCTGAGGCTTCTCAGGAGAAAAATTCTGGCAAAGGGATTTTTCATAAAATATCACAATAACAAACATATAATCAAAAAAAAAAAATACAGCCTCACACATTTAATCTCAACTCTAAAAAAAAAAAAACCAAAAAAACCTGAACATTAGTGGTGGTAAAACCAGAAATTTGGAGACCCAATTGTGCTGAGTTGGCCAAATTTCACAGGGAATCCTCACAGGAAGGTGAAAAAAATCCTGAGGGCAGGGATGGAGTGGGAAAGGAGAATGGATGATGCCTTGGGAAGGCTGACCCAGAGCAGAGATGAGACAGCGTTAAAGAATAAAGCAGGGATTTATTCAAAGGATTTCCTCCATGGAGACACCTTGGGCAGCACAAGAGCCCAGCCAGGGCTGCACCCAAGATGAACCAAAATGGCCCCAAAATGCACGAGCGGGCACGGGGTCTCTCCCTTGGATCAGTTCTGCTCCATTTGCACCTTGCAGTTCATTGTCCCATTCCAGCTTTAGCCCCTGCAGTCCCACCCTGCTTGTTTTTCTCTCTGCAGCCCACGGGGTTTGTGCTCCTGGGCTGAGATTTGGGTCATTTGTCCTTGGTGCCCAGCTGGAGCAGGAATTGTTTTGTCTCCCTGCTCTGTGCACAGAGCTCAGCATCCCATAATATGAAGCACAGACACTAAAGCAGCACAGAATGTGAAAATATAAAAGCCAAACCTGAGGCATGATACCCCCGCCCCCAAGTGCCACATCCACAGGGCTCTGAAACCCCTCCAGAAATGGGAATTCCAGCCCTGCCTTGGGCAGCCCACTGCCATAACTGGAAACCCTTTCCATGAGGGAATTGTCCCCAGTGTCCCCCCTAAAGCTCCCCTGGGCCAGCCTGAGGCTGTTCCCTCCTGTCCTGTCCCTGTCCTGCCATGGAGCTCCCCAGAGTGACCTCGTGCTCCCTGCGCAGCGCGGCCTTCCCAGCCCCTCTGCACAGGATCCAGGTGGCACCAAGGCCAGACCTGGCCCCAGAGGTTGGATTGTCCCTGGGCCAGGGCTGCTGGGCCAGTCCCACCTGGATATTCCATGGGCTCCAAGGGTCACACGTGGCATCTGACACAGCAAAACCCCACACTTGGACCCACCTGAGGTTCAACCCACGGTGTTTGTGCTCCTGGGCTGCGATTTGGGTCATTTGTCCTTGGTGCCCAGCTGGAGCAGGAATTGTTTTGTCTCCCTGCTCTGTGCACAGAGCTCACCATCCCTGAATATGAAACTCAGACCCACACACTAAAGCAGCACAGAATGTGAAAAACAGAAGAGCTCAAACCTGAGGCATCAGCTGATTTCTGCTTCTGCCTAAAGCTGAAACATCAACAAGGGAAGGGCAGTGTTCTGGGCAGGTTTGGGATCTTCAGGAATAAATCAGCAGCCAAATGTGCTTTGTGCTTTCAGAGTATGAAATCGAGAGATCCTTTTTCCTGAGGATGAAGTGTGTCCTGGCCAAGAGGAATGCAGGCCTGACCTGTAGTGGCTACAAGGTAATGTCTATAAATTACTTCTCCACCCCTGAAATGTCCCACAATTGACAAGTTTATTTATCTAGGTGGTTTTTGGGGTTTTATTTTTACTTATGTATAGCTGAGAGCAAGCTTGTGATAAGAAGAATCAGAAAGGATCCCCAAAATGCCCTCAGTAATTCAAACTTGAACTTGGTGGCACACTGCCTCCCCTTGGTCCCTGGGAACTCTCTGGAGTCCAGCCCTGGAGCTGCCAGGAGAGCACAGTTTGGTTTGGTTCCCCATGGAGCAGGAGGCAGGTGAGGCAGGAACCCAGACACAGGAATTTGGACACTTTCCACATCCCACCCAGCTGCACAAAGCACCTCCTTGGCCTCAACACTAAAAAAACTCAACCATTGCCATCACCTCAGGGTGGAATTGTACTAAACCACCAAGTCTGTTTATAAATCTTACAGTTTGGGTGATGTTTCTTATTTATGACACGAAATCTGAAGCCACAGCAAACATTAAGTAGTAGAATTACAGCTGTCATTTGAGGAGTTTTTATTTTCATAGGTGCAGGCAGATTTTATTTTCAGAGTTGCAGTACTGTTTATTTTCATCTTTACAGGCAGCTTTTATTTTTCAGATTTGCAGCAGTTTTGATGTTCAGACTTGCAGGAAGATTTTATTTTCAGCCTTACAGACAGTTTTTATTTTCAGATGTGCAGTAGTTTTTACTTTCATATGTGCAGTAGTTTTTATTTTCATCTTTACAGGCAGTTTTTATTTTCAGATGTGCAGCAGTTTTTATTTCCATCTTTACAGGCAGGGGTTTTTCATATGTGTAGGCAGTTTTTATTTTCAGATGTGCAGTAATTTTTAATTTCAGATGTGCAGGTAATCTTTATTTTCAGATTTGTAATACTTTTTATTATCATCTTTACAGGTAGTTTTTATTTTCAAATTTGCAGTAGTTTTTACTTTCATATGTGCCATAGTTTTTATTTTCATCCTTACAGGCAGTTTTTATTTTCAAATTTGCAGTAGTTTTTACTTTCATATGTGCCATAGTTTTTATTTTCATCTTTACAGGCAGGGTTTTTTTCATATATGTAGGCAATTTTTATTTTCAGATGTGCAGTAGTTTTTAATTTCAGATGTGCAGGTAGTCTTTATTTTCAGATTTGCAATAGTTTTTATTGTCATCTTTACAGGCAGTTTTTATTTTCAGATTTGCAGTAGTTTTGATGTTCAGACTTGCAGGTAGTTTTGATTTTCAGCTTTACAAACAGTTTTTATTTTCAGATATGCAGGCAGATTTTATTTTCAGATGTGCAGTACTTTTATTTTCAGATGTGCAGTAGTTTTTATTTTCATCTTTACGGGCAGTTTTTCATTTCAGATGTTCAGGTAGTTTTTATTTTCAGATTTGCAGTACTTTTTATTTGCAGATATGCAGGCAGTTTTTATTTTCAGATGTGCAATAGTTTTTATTTTCAAATTTACTTTTTATTTTCATCCTTACAGGCAGTTTTTATTTTCAGATGTGCGGTAGTTTTGATGTTCAGACTTGCATGTAGTCTTGATTTTCAGCCTTACAGACAGTTTTTATTTTCAGATATGCAGGCAGATTTTATTCTCAGATGTGCAGATAGTCTTTATTTTCAGATTTGCAATACTTTTTATTGTCATCTTTACAGGCAGATTTTATTTTCAGATGTGCAGCAGTTTTTATTTTCAGCTGTGCATTTGCTGCTCTTTGGGCTGCAGGTTCACTCTGCTCCATCAGGGAGGGTCGTTCCCATTCGTTCTGCTGGGGATTCATTTTGGGTTGTTGAAAACCCAAAAAGCAAAGCCTGGAAGAGGAGCAGAGCTCTCTGCAGGAATGTGCTCAAGGTGCAGACGTGGATCTGTCTGTTTGCACTCTTCCCTACCTGGCTCCACTGATAATTCCTCATTACACTGAGCCCTGTTTGCTCAGCTGCTCCCCACAAAAATGCTTCTGTCCCAAAGCTGAATCTGAAATCAGGTAAAAGAGTAGAGCTTCAACTGTGACATCTCCACGTGGCTTTGGGGGTTTTGGGTTTTTTAATTCCCAATTATCACTGTTAATCAGAGGCATCACTTTCTTTGCCTCACTATTAAAAGTTTGCACAGTGAAAATCAAAGGATTCTCTCGTCTGGAGAGATGTTGGCCTAAATTAATTCCATTTGACTGTGCTTAAAGTCAGGACTTAATTTTTAAGAAATCACCTTATTAGCTGAAGCACAGAAAAAACTCATGGACTAAGTGATGGGGGAATTGAGATCTGCTGGGAGAACTTCTGACTGTGCTTTTGCTGAACATTTAGATCACTGGAGAGGAGGAAGGTTAAGCAGGAGGAACCAATTTCCAGGTGATATTTGGTAGTTGTTTAGAGCACTAAATACACTGAAAATTAATTCCTGTCCACAGGACACAGTTAAAAGCCAAACAAACAGAGAAACTCAGCAAAGGGATGTGATATTCCTGTTGCTTGGGCCAGAAAGTTGGCAGGGGCACTGATGATTTCTGAACACCAGCACCACACTAAATAAATCTCCTGGCCTGGAATAGTCCCCAGGTTACATTTCCCCCTCCCCTTTAGCTGACACTGAATTTTTACAGTCTAACACTGTCATTATCACCTCTGTGAACAGCAATTGTACACAGGGATCCCGAAATCTGAGCTCAGGACCTTGGGCTTGGTCAAGTGTCAAGAAAAACAACCCCTCTGAACTTGAGCAGAGAACTTAAAACTCATTTCTTGTGCATTTGCATAAACAACAGTTAATTTTTATTGCTGTTGTGATGCATCAATACCCACTGGGTTTTTAAAGTGCCTTTTTGATGCGCCTTTATTTACATCAGAATAATAACTCATTAAAATGTAAATATTTTTATTCATCTTTGAGTGTGTGTGAGAGAGATTGACATTTAAAATAAACAACTTCCAGATTTATTTTTATCAATGAACAAGAATTCTGGCTGTATCTACAGGAAATCTGTATCAAGGAGATTAAAGTATTAATTAGAAAGCAATTAGGCAGTCCCCAGAGAGGAGGTGCTTCAATACTGGTTTAATCATGCTGTCAGCAAACACAAAACTGCATTTACTGAGACTTAATCTCTATTTACAAATTAGCTGCAATCAACAGACGACCCAGAATTTAATGTTATGGGGGAGTGTGTCTGTTGGAACCCTGGATACTGCGAGTTTTGGGCTTTCTGAGCTGCCAGGCACTGACCCCCAAGAGAACACTGCATTGACCTGAGGCTCTGGAGAAGCTTCCAGAATGGAATGACAGAACTGGGATTGTGGGTGTGGAGTTTGAATAGAAGTGTGTGATATCACAGGGTGGGAAACTCAGAGTTGAAGGGTTTAGAATACAGGAATAGATAGAAAGCAAGATGGAGGTTTTAGGGTGGAGGCTGCTCCTTCTTCTTCACCTTCTTCTCCATGGGTTTGGGTGGTTTTGTGTCATTGGATAAAAAAGTCCCCATTGCGGGCACGGGTGGTTGGGTATTGGGTTAAAAGGAAAAATAATTTAGGTGTCATTTCTTAATTGGACAGTTTAGCCTTAAAAGCCTTGTAGAGAGAGATACAGGGCCATTTTGTAGCTTTTTAGTGAAATGCTGTAGAACTCGTGGCTTGTGAGCCTGTATTAGTGATAAGAACTAAGAAACATCCGAGTCTGAACACAAAATACCATCTTGAGTGCTTTCAATCCTGACCCTGACCCAGGCAGAAAAGAAGATAAAACCACGAAAGGTGTCTTTATTACCTCATTGACACTGGTGGGCAGCAGACTTGGGCCTTTTCCATCAGATCCTGAGGGTGTTTTCCCCTTTTTCCAGGTGATCCACTGCAGTGGCTACTTGAAGATCCGCCAGTACATGCTGGATATGTCCCTGTACGACTCCTGTTACCAAATCGTGGGGCTGGTGGCCGTGGGGCAATCTTTGCCTCCCAGTGCAATCACTGAGATCAAGCTCCACAGCAACATGTTTATGTTCAGAGCCAGCTTGGATTTAAAACTGATTTTCCTCGATTCCAGGTAAGCAGCTCTTTCATCTCCAGCATCAAGCTTTCATGTGTTTATGTGCAGCGGTTTCCAAACGGGTCAAAACATCCGTGAAAGAAATCCAGCAGTCCAAGCTAGATCTGGAACTCAGAGCCTTCAAAGCCTTTCAGGCAGCTGGATAGACCAAACTTTGTCTGGAATGCCAAGAAATAAGAGCCTGTCCAATTTAACCTGGAGTTACCTGCACTTTTAGGGTCAGCTGAAAGGTTCTTGTGAGGATTGGTCACAGGAGCGGTGAAACTTTTTTTACCTGAAAGAACACAAATTTTATCATACAAAGGCAGCAAAAGGAATGAGGATGTACTAAAAAAACTCAAAAAAGCAGCCCCAAAAGTGGAATACTGAGATCGAAAAACTGGCTGGCATCATCCAGAAAGCTTTTGAGAGAGCAGTAAAGAGAGTTCTGTGTTTTAGTGTAATGCTTTAATCATGAAACCAACACTAGTAATGGGGTTGTTAGAATGGAAATTAATTCCATTGGCTACTACACACGACAACAGGACCATCTTAAACAAAATTTGGGGAAAAGCAGCTGAGGAAGGAGAGCCCTGCCTCCACTTCAGCTGATGGAGCTCAGATGAGCACAGAACCAGAACTGAAATTCATTTCTCTGGTTTTGGAGCAGGTGCCTTGTAGGACACAATACTTTGTCCTGTGCAGTCCAGGAGACCTTGAAGGGAAAATGCCAAATACACAAAGTATTGACAAGATGCTCATTCTTCAAAAATCCTTTCTGTGGGTCCCACATTCCCCATTTCCCTGGCGGTCTGGATTTGCAGGGAACACATTTGTGCAGCGAATGTGTGAGAAAACCTCTGTACCCAAGAGAGTGGAGGCCAACCATGCAAGAAGAGGCTTTTCTGCGTGCTCAGCCCAGGAGACAGTGGCTCCATCAGCTGCTGGGACACAAAGAACTCCTTGTTTCTGGAACCCTTCCTCGTTTTTTGGCACACGTCGCTTCGTGCCGCGGCTACAAAGGAGCACGAGGGGTTCAGCAACACGTCCTTGCATGTGGGGGAAAGGAAATGATGTGCCTGGGAGGAACTGCCTGGAGACAGAAGTGTCTTCAAAGGCCACAGAACAAGCAGGGGTGTTGACAGGAGCAGGGATAGACCCAGAGCTGTTGCAGAGCTGTGTTTACCAAGGAGCAGATGGGTGTCATCCACACAGTTACAAGCGGGGGAATTGAGCTTCACCAAAGCCTTTTGCTCTCCCAGCTGAGCAAACCAAACTGTATTTGATGAAAACAGGGGCATGTTAGGAGTTAGAAAAAAATGGTTTCAGGCTTGGTTCTGGTTTCCATGCAAGGGGGTGGATCTTGAGATGTAAGTCACAGCAGACAGCATGAAACCATGGGAAGGAGCAGCTCAAAATCCCTTTCTGGACACCTGACACAACATAAACCACACAGTTCATCCACTGAAGTCACTAGAAGGAGAAGACGATCACTTCCCTCCAAAGTGAGCTGCTCTCTCTGATTTTTGTGGTGCATTCATTGCCAGGGGGTTTAAAAAAGACTTTGAAGAACTCAGGAGACCAGAACTGATCAGTGGGGTGAGCTCTGTGTGTCCTGTCACCTGCACAGCACAACCTGGAGAGCCCAGGCTGCTTGAAGGATTGATGTTAAGGAAGTAAACCAGCTGAGTTTATTTCCAGATTCAACCCTTTCCAAAATTTGGGTGTCCTAGGAACTGTCAATGATGGGTTTTGTGTCACCAGCTTCAAAGTGAGTTTTCATTTGGGAAAATGAACCTCTGACTCGTGTTTGGATGAGCTGTGTCTGTACCCACCAAGGGGCAGGATGGAGCTGCCACCCTGCTTTTAAGTGCACTGAAGTCAGAAGGAGAATTGAAACCTGAGCAGGCTCTTCCACCATTATTTCCTGCTCCTGGTTTGCTTCAGTGAGGATTTGGGATAAGCACACACTGCAGAGGAGGAACACAAGAATCTATTCAAAGGCATTTTTGATGTTGTTGTCCTTCAAAAGAATCCAAGCCCTCAACCCTCTCAAGAAGAATGTTCTCAGTCTCTGTGGGGTCCACTGGGCTGGTTAGAGTCAGGGCATGAGAACAGAAGATGCACAATAGTCATAAAATTTTTTAAAAACGAATCCAAATGTGCACTATCATCAATCCTACAATGACAGGAATTGGTTGGGACCCCCTGCTCATTTCTGTGGACACTCCTGTGTTGTCTCTGTGCTGTGCATCCTTACCAATGTAAAGTTCAAACCAGTAACATCCTTTGGAAGTCCATGTCCTGCCCATCTCTGCTCAGTTCATGGCATGAAGAGGCTTGGGGCATTTAAACTGGATTTCCTTTGATCTGAACTGGAAGACAACATCCAAGAGCACCCTAGGACACTCCAGCTTTAATAAATATTTCAGTCCACAGGCCTAGGCTAGAGCTGGTGCCAGGTAAAACTCCTGCAATTAAAATGTGCTGATGCCTCTGCTGCTGCAGGAGATCCTCAGCAGGGACAATTTTACTGTCACCACCTGCTAAGGGAGTGTGTCAATTGCTAATGTGGACATTCCTTACTGTTCTGCCTTTTTTAGGCAAAGAAAGCCCAGGACATCACAACCCCCCCAACCCTGGGCGAACGAGCCACAGTTTGGCTGAGTGGCACATTGTACTTTAAGGACTATTTTTTCCTCAACTAAATTTTAAAAAGTCCATTTGACACATGAAGTTTGACTCTTCATGTCTGACCCAGTGTAAGTCTGACCTCTGAATTTGATCCTTTAACATCTGCAGAGATGCTGCTGTTTTGAATTCATTCCATTCTTCTACTTCTGGGATATTTTTTTTTTTTTTTTTTTTAAGTCTGGCCTCAGCTTTCCTTTCCTCACCCTGTGGTCTTCACACCTCCTTGTCTTTCCACATTCTCAGCTGCAATAAGCTCCTGCTTTTTCCTCCAGTTAGGCACCAGCCTGGATTTATTCACAGGCCCTGATCACACGTGGCCCAACACACCTTCTACACTTGTAGCTTTGCAAAAGCAAATGAAAATGTGTCAGCAGCCCACAAGAGAGGTTTTATTGTTTCATGAGCAGCTCCTCGAGTGGAACTTTGTGCAAAGGATCCTGCATGGCAGTGGCAAAAGCCCAAGGTGGAAATCAGTAAAAGAGCTCCTTTTCCTGCCTGGGTGTACCAGGGAAAAGCTGCACCTTGCTTTGGCTGACCTGAAAGGGTTTCTTTTCTTGTAAAGGTGAGGTTTCTGTTTCCAAAACTAACATTTCATCCCACAGCTTTCAGGCACTGATTTGTTGGCACAATCAAATGCTGGGTCGATGAAACGGAATATTCCTGGAGATTTTGTTTATTGCAGATTTTTCCTTTTCCAGGGTCACGGAATTAACTGGATATGAACCGCAGGATCTGATAGAGAAAACCCTCTACCACCACGTGCACGGCTGCGATGTTTTCCACCTGCGATACGCTCACCACCTCTGTGAGTACCTGGGCTGGGGCACAGGAGGGACCTGGAGCTGCTGGAGAGCACCAGGATGGGCAGAGGGATGGAGCAGCTCTGCTGGGAGGAAAGGCTGGCACAGCTGGCATTGTTCACCTGCACAGGAGAAGCTTTGGGCTGAGCTCAGGGTGGCCTTGCAGGGCCTGAAGGAGCCCCAGGAAAGCTGGAGAGAGACAATTTCCAGGGCATGCAGGGACAGCACACAGGGAATGGCTTCACACTGAAAAATTACAGGTTTAGATCAGATATTAGGAACAATTTCCTCCCTGTGAGGGAGGGCAGGCCCTGGCACAGGGTGCCCAGAGCAGCTGGGGCTGCCCCTGGATCCCTGGCAGTGCCCAAGGCCAGGTTGGACACTGGGGCTGGGAGCAGCCTGGGACAGTGGGAGGTGTCCCTGCCATGGCAGGGGTGGGATGAGATGATCTTTGAAGTCCCTTCCAACCCAAACCTCTCAGTGATTCCATGATTCCATGAGTTACCCAGGTCCAGCCCTGGCTGATGTCATTTATCAGCCCAAGAACCTGAACACTTCAAGTTATTTGGCATCAAACTCTTCTTACCAAAATAATAATCCAGGCTTTGGGGTGAGGGATAATGAATAGGGGCCAAAAGCAGAGGGAAGTTGTGGATTCCACATCCCTGGAAGCATCTAAGGCCAGGTTGGACACTGGGTCATGGAAGTAGCCTGGGACAGTGGAAGGTGTCCCTGCCATGGCAGGGGTGGCACTGGGATCATCTTTAAGGTCCATCCCAACCCAAACCATCCGGAGATTCTATGGAATACATTGAGTACAGTGAGAAGTCTTGCAGAAAACAAGCAGCATGCTGGAAAGCAGGGACAAATCCTTTCCAAATCTTGACTGGAGACAGATTTTCAAAAGCTCTTGGCTATCACTTAAGGAAACCATTAATTGTGTAAATACAGCTTGATATACTGGGCTTCCGAAAAGAAAAAAAAACAACACCCAAACCAACTTATCTGGCCAGTTTTTGTACTTAGGGGATCCAGGCTATTTTGAATATTTGGAATTAATTCTGGATGGTGATTGCTTGAAGGAAAAGAAAACCTAAAGAGCAAGTAAATGAGAGGGGAAAATCTGAACTTCACTAGCCTCTGCTGTTAAAACAAAAACTATGCAGCAGCTCTGCATTCCTCTGAAATATGTTAGTAATAATCATCCTGTGTTTGAAGGGAATGCAATCCCAAAAACTCCTTGGAGGGACATTCATTAGTAGCATGTGGATGAGGTTCGGAGAATGGATTGTCAGGAAAAAAAATGACACATTTAATAATTTCCCATCTTCCAACAGAGTCACTAATCATATCTTCAAACATCTGGATCTGGGAAGGAGTTCATTCAGTAGCACATTAATTTGAAAAGCAAATTGAGGGAATGGCTGAACTCTGGATTTGGCTCCGTTTGCTGCAACACATACGAGGCAAAGATGACATCCAAAAACCAATGTCAGGGAATTCTTTTCCAGATTGCTCCTGTAGGCTGGAAGCAGCCAGAGTCAAATCCTTCTTTTAGGCTTCCTTCTTCTCTTAGTGTGTGCTACTGATGAGGATCTGGAATACCAAGGAGGTTGTAGCTGTGTTTGGCAAGTCCAAGCTGAAATTGCAAGTGCTGAATTCCACCAGGGGCAGGGTGTGCTACACCTGGGAAAGCAAAATCTGATCTTTAACAGCGAGTTCAGATTTACCAAAGCATTATTGAACACTCTGGGCTGCTGAGAACTGGAAAAAAGAATGACCAGGGCACATGGAAAATCCTGTCAGGGACGCCCTCTCTGTAGTGGTGACATCTGCATGTGGATGTGACTGTTGACCTGTTCAGAACAAACTCACTATTTCCACCAGACTGTTTGAAACACCTTCATCAACCAGCAGGGAGATGATGCCACCACAGCCACAATCACCTCTGGAAAACAGTTTTCCACTTTAGAGTAGCAGGATGGATAATTCTGTGGCTGCCAGTTTGATCCATGTACGACTGGAGTTTTAAACGAAGAGACAAATCATGTTCACTGAATTACCCACCACATCCTTCCACAAGGAAAAAAAAATCCCTCAGCCAAATAGGATACTAAGAGCAGTTCTGTAGATTAAAGATAAATTACTGTAAACTTTAAAAACAGAAGAAAAATGGGAGCCATGCATAGGAATTTATGAAAGCAGATAAATCCCAAGAAGCAGAAAATAATGAGTAATGCTTGGGCAGCAGTGGGAACAGTGCAGGGTCATGGTTGGAATACCAAGTAATGGGAATTATTAAACCAGATGTAAAGTGCACAAAGTCCCTCTGGGGAGCAGTGTGAGAGCTCCCCCAGCATCCATCAGCAAATGTCTCAGAAACATGAGCACTGAAAGGTTGGCAGGTTTGTTGTACCATTCTATAAAGCAATCTGATGATGAAGTGTCACCTGATGCAGAAATCCAAAGAGAAACATCTTACACCTAATAAGGGTATTAAGGGAAAAAAAAAATATAAGCAACCCTAAACTAGGATAACCATTTGCTTTTTTTAAGAGGGGAAAAAAAAATCCCAAACTGAAGCCCTGAAGCAGCTGAACTCAGAGTAAGGCAGCACAGGGAATAAAACAAAGGAAACAGTGAGGGGAACAAGTTAGGAGGGATAGAACAAGAACATCAAGCTAGGAGGGAAATGTAGATGTGAATATTTGCCTAAGGTGTGCTGGCAGCAAAGAGAGTTTCCTGCTTGAAACATTTGATTGGCTTCCAGCTCCAGGAAAACGCTTGTGGTGTTTGAAGCTGTGTTATTTATTTCCAGAGCCCCTTTCATACTCACAGTGTTTGCCCTGAAATGTGGCCACACAAATAAGGAGGCCCTGTCCGAGGATCCTGCATTCTAAAACACAGGACAGAGTTTCAGTACAGACAAAATATCTTTGTGCCCTCAGAGAAATCCCTTTGTTTGTACCATTTTAAGGGGGATTTTGGGCATCCCACGTGTTGCAGCATCCCTGCTCTTCCCACAGGAACTTGAACAGGGTTCAGGTCTTTTCTGTGCCTTGGCCCAGCCCAGCTAATGCCCCACCAAACCCTTCTGCTGGTCCCTATGTATTTGTAGGGTTATTTCACAGAAAGGCTCAGTTCCACCATCTCTGGTGTTGGGTCTGCCTCTGCTTTGCCAGCACTCAAACCTCCTGGCAGAGCAGCACGAGGTTTTCAGAGGTCTGAAAAGAAAACAGGAGTTTGCTGGGCACTGTGCCTTGCCCAGGGGCCGTGCCCATGACATACCAGGGCAGCTAAACCGGGATCTGCTGCCAGTGTGGAACCAAGAAATCCATTTCTTGCAGTGCTATACTTCAGTACAGCCTGGGAACTCCCAGCCACAGGCCTGGGAGCCTGGTGAAGCCTTTTAAAATCATCCTGTCTGACAGCCCAGAGCCTTTCCCAGCTTCCCTGTGAAACCAGGAGTGAGCCAGAGCCCTGGAACACCCAGTCACAGAGGGCACATCCAGAGGAGAAAGCCACAGGATCCTCCCCCTTGGGCTGCAGCAGAGGCCACCAAGAAGTCTGAGCCTGCACAGATTGTCTGGGTGGTGGATTTGCCTCACTCCCATTCCTGAGGTTTCCTTTTCAGCATCAAACAGGGCAGCTGAGCACAGAGCCAGATGGAAGCTGAGATCACTCACTGTCTCACTTACTGTCCCTCAGCCAAGGTCAGACTTTCCCCAGACTGCTAAAAAATCAGGAGACACAAAATCCTCCCTCATCCCCAGAGAAATACTGGTTAATCCATATAATTAGGAAGGAAAGCTGAACGCTGTAGCCCTCAGTGGTTTTCACATCTTTTCAAACACTGTCTTAACTGCAGAGCTAAAAGAGGGATTTAAAAAAAAACTCAGTGAGAGAGGAGGAAAGCCAAAAGTAGTCCCAAAGCACACGGAAGAACTTTGTTATAGTTAGTGATCCGTGACAGCATTAATTTCTCTTTAGGAAGACTGAGTGTAGCAAAGCATTTTGAACTCAAGGAAAATGTGCTCATTAAACCAGCACAAAGACCTAGTTCTGAAAGCCCAGACCACATTCCAAACATTACCTGTTACACGGCCTGTGCTGAAATGTAAAGATCATTTCCTGGAACGGGACCATTTGGATTTTAGAATGAATCACCAAATCATAAAAGCACAAAATGGTTTGGGTTGGAAGGGATCTTGGAGATCATCTCATTCCAACCCCTGCCATGGCAGGGACATCTTCCACTGTCCCAGTTTGCTCCAAGCCCTGCCCAACCTGGCCTTGGGCACTTCCAGGCATGGGGCAGCACAAGTACAGAGCACCATCCACAATTACAGACCACTCAGAAATAGTAAAACTGTGGCATAGAGACAATTATTAATATTTTTAGAACAGAAACTTTGAGTAGCCACTCTATGACTTTCAACTTGCAGTGATAAATTGCACTTAAAAAATACAAATGTCTTTATATTTTCTGGGTGTGTTTACATACTTACACACACACTCCTCATGATTTTTTTTTATCATGCACACCCTCCTCCCATAAAGAATTCCATGTAGAAATGTAGGAATGGAACGAACACCAACAAGAATGAGGCAAAAAGCTGATGCCTAAGAGAGATTTGAAACCCCAAACGGTGGTGGCTTGGTGACCACCATGGAAGGTGGGTTTTTGAATGTCCTGCAGGATCATGGAATGATGGAATATCCTGAGTGGGAATAAAGCCCCAGGGATCCCCCCAGTGCCACCCCTGCCCTGCCCAGGCCCCACCAAGCCCAGCCTGGGCATCCCTGGCAGCGCTGGCCAAAGGCTCCTGGAGCTGTGGCAGCCTCGGGGCTGTGCCCATTCCCTGGGCAGTGCCAGCACCCTCTGGGCAAGAACCTTGCCCTAAAATCCAACCTAAATCCCTCCTGGCCCAGCTCCAGCCCCTCCCTGAGTGCTGTCTCTGTCTCAGAAAGCAAAGATCAGAGCTGCAGACAGTTTTAGATGCTCATTTTGTTGCCTTCTGAACACAGAGGTACCTCATCCTAAAATGGAAGAATTGACACTTCCAGAAAGACCTGTCAATTTTGTAAGAGCCTGATTTTCACTGGGAGATAAACTGGAATTGAAGGAAAGTTTAAATATATTGGGAAGTGCAATGGGTAGGAGAGGAAGCAGCCCAGAGATGTGGCCCATGTGCTCCAGACTGTGGGAGACCTCACTGAGTCTTCCAGAACCACAAGGAAATGGATGAACATGAAGGAGAGGGACTTTTTATATGGGCAAAATTCACAGAATTCCCAGAATCACTGGGTTGGGAGAGACCTTCAAGAGCATCGAGTCCAACCCAGCCCCAACAGCTCAACTGAACCCTGGCCCCCAGTGCCACATCCAGGCTTTGTTAAACACACCCAGGGATGGGGACTCCACCACCTCCCCGGGCAGCCATTCCAGAACTTTCTCACCCTTGCTGGAAAAACCTTTTCCCTGCTCTCCAACCTGTATTTGCCTTGGTGCAGCTTGAGGCTGTGTCCTCTGGTTGTGTCAATGACAGAAAAAGGGGACAGGACAATGGGAATGGTTTTAAAATGACAGAGAGCAGGTTTAGATTCCTTTTCTTAATCATATTTATATAAAGGAATTTCTGTCATTGCCCACTTTTTTTGAACACAATCTGTGCAGCGAGCTCAGTCCATGATTCCCTGATTTACAATAAATAACTGTATAGGAGAGGAAGAAGATGGAGTTTCCAGAGGAATGATCCAAGGCCACACAAAAGAAGAACCAGCTTCAAAGGCTGGGCATTATCTTCTAGTGAATCCTGAGATAAAGGCCTGGCACTAAACCAGAAATATTTGTGGTTGGATTAAATATTTAGAGATGCCGCACAACTCCTGTTACAGCACAGCCTCCTGCCAAAATATCCTTGTTCACAGAGGATCCAGAATAGCTCAGGGAGGATTACATGGCTGGTGAATTTATCAGATATCTGATTCCCCTCTCTGTCCTAGTCTTTAAATAAATTGTCTTTGTTTGGGTGCTTCACAACCAAAGAATTTTTTAATTTTACCCTTTAAAATCAACCTTCATGATTACAGGGGAAAAAAACCACCACAGAATAAAATAGATGATAATCTGTCAAGCTATGAGAGAAGTGCTTCCAAATAATCTGGAAAAAACCTCAAAATCACAGAATCCTCAGGGTTGGAAGAGACCTTCAGGATCAAGCAGTCCCCACCCCAAACTCTGTCCCCAAGGGCCACATTCAGACTCTTCCTGAACACTCCCAGAGACTCCAACACCAATCTGGGCTGCTCATCCCAAGGCCTGACCATTCTTCCATGGAAATTTTCTTTTCCAATCTCCAACCTGAACCTCCCCTGGTGCCATTTGAGGCCATTTTCTCTCCTTCTTTCAAAAGAATTTTGTCCTTTTCAAAATACTTTTGCTGCCTTGAACTTTTCTTCTGCAGTTAGAAATTTTAAAGCAGTGTTTGTGAAGAATGCGACCGTAGGTGACCCAGAGAAGAAGGAAGACAAAACTTAGGACTCTTCAAATTTTCTATAAATAATAATGTGGTGTTATGAATCTACAGAAAGGGGCAGGATAGGTAATTTTGTAGGGGGTTATTTAAAGTTAATCGGGAGGAAGAGGAAGGAGAGTGTTAGGACATAGGTTGGACAAACTTAGGACTCTTCAAATTTTATATAAATAATAATGTGGTGTTATGAATCTACAGAAAGGGGCAGGGTAGGTAATTTTGTAGGGGGTTATTTAAAGTTAATTGGGAGGAAGAGGAAGGAGGACATAGATTTCAGAAATCTGAAAGGTTTTTTCCAACATCATTAATTCTGTGATTCCGTGAGGGAGAAAAGCACTTGCCTTGCAAATAAACCTCTCCAGGAAGAGGTTATGAGTCCAAAAAACGTGAATTTTTAAAAAAATTTCTTTTGCTTGTGTTCCCAGTGCTGGTGAAAGGCCAAGTGACCACCAAGTACTACCGGCTGCTGTCCAAGCAGGGAGGCTGGGTGTGGGTGCAGAGCTACGCCACCATCGTGCACAACAGCCGTTCGTCACGGCCTCACTGCATAGTGAGTGTCAATTATGTCCTTACGTAAGTCCAAATACTTTGTACCATTACCTGTTCTCACTAATTGACCCATTAATGATTAAATCTGCCAGGGTTACTTGGCTTGTGTCTTCCAGTGTTCTGTGCTCGCGTGTTGCGGCTTTCTGTGTTCGTACGATCTCATCTCTTTAGCTGAGAGAAAATGTTTGTTGTGTTAATTATTATCATTATTATCTAGATCTTCATCTTGTCCAGGAAAGGGCAGTGGAGATGGTGAAGGGGCTGGGAAATATCTCGTGAAGGAGCTGGGGTAGCTCAGTCTGGAGAAAAGGAGGCTCAGGGGGGACCTCATTGCTCTGCACAGCTCCTGACAGGAGGGGCAGTGAGGGGGGTCGGGCTCTGCTGCTGTGTCCCAAGGGAAAGGAGGAGAGGAAATGGCCTTAATTTTGTCAGAACAGGTTCGGATTGGAGATTAGAAGGATTTTTTCCTTTGAAAGAGTGGTCAGGCCTTGGGATGAGCTGCCTAGGAGAAGAGGTGGAGTCACTCTCTCTGGAATTATTCAGGAGGAGTCTGGATGGGGCCCTTGGGGTGATGCTGGTGGTGCCGGGTAATCGTGGGACTGAATGAGCTTGAAGATCTCTTCCAAAGTTGAGTATTCTGTGATTTTTTGATCAAAACCAACCTTGCAGCTTGTGTGGTTTAGTTACAAGCACACACTGCTGACAGGGGAGGAACGTTGCTCCTTTTCCTTTCCTCAGGGCAGAGACCAATTCCTGGCTGAGCAGGAGACAGATTAATTGAAGTCTGTCTTTCCATGGTTCCAAACCACAGGGAGCCAGGGATGGCTGAGGGAAGATGATACAGCTCAGGCTCAGAGAGAGGGGACACTTCAACCAAAGGTGTTTATGTGATTCCCAGTGGAATTTTTAAATAATATTGCATGGGAATGAGGTCACCCCATAGGATTATCTGCTTCCTAACATCCCCAGACTCAGTTAAAATCTTGGAAGAGTGAAAATTCAAGCCTTGTGAACACTAACATGTATTTTTTACAGGAGTTAGTTTGGATTTTCCTCTGTTTTTAATTTACTGGGCTGTTCTTTTGCAGAGATATTGAGTACAAGGAACTTCAGTTGTCACTGGACCAGGTTACCATTTCCAAGTCACAGTTTTCATGCAGAAACTCAGTACCTACCTCGCAGGAAACAAGGAAAATAATAAAACCCAAAAGTAATAAAATGAAGGCAAAACTCAGAACAACACCTTACCCACCACAGGTAAATTTTCCAGCAATATTTAATTACCAGTTGTTCTCACAGAGTGCTTGGGACAGTGTAGAGATAATCCAGGACTGAATTTACTATAAAACAGACTATAGGACAGTCCACCCCAGGAAATCCCTCATAAAAATTAAAATAAATAATTAAAATAAAATTAGATCCTTTTTCCTTGGGGTGGAAAGTACAGGTAGCACAAAGCAGCTCTGGCAAGTGATGCAAAACCTTTGGGATATGGAGCGTGTGAAGCACTTCAACCATTAGGTCCTTTCTTGGCAAAAAGAAGAAAATCCTGTACTTGGAATTGTGCTGTGAAAATCTCTGCTGGTGTAGGATGTGTGTCATTTACTGTTGGTGTGTGGAGTTCTTGATGTCAGGAGGAATTTCTGCATGGAAAGGGAGCTCAGGCCTCGGCAGGGGCTGCCCAGGGAGCTTTGCAGTGCCCATCCCTGCAGGTGTCCCCTGGAGGTGGCACTGAGTGCTCTGGGCTGGGGACAAGGTGCCCATGGGGCACAGCTGGCACTCCATGGGCTGGCAGGGCTTTTCCAAATGTAATCCTGTGATTCTGGAAAACTGAACTGCCAAAATTATCAAATCAAAGGAGGCTTTTTGTTCCCATGTGAAGGCAAAGTCGCGAAGAAAGGAAATTCAAACACACCGCTCAGTCTGTCCCTTGAGCCAGCGAGGCCCAGCTCTGGGTGCCTGTCTGACCTGTCCTGTCCTTTCCTACAAAAGTTCCTCCTTTAACTCTCTTCCCCTGCTCTTTTCCCCCTTGTTCCCCCAGCAATACAGCTCGTTCCAAGCAGACAAACTGGAATGCAGCCAGGTGGGGAGCTGGCGCTCCAGCCCCGCCGCCAGCGCCGCCGCCCTTCAGGAACAGAACTTCCATTCAGAGAGCAGCGAGCTCCTGTACGCCCCTCCCTACAGCCTGCCCTTCTCCTACCACTATGGACACTTCCCTGTGGATTCCCACGTCTTCAGTGGCAAGAAGCAAATGCTGCCTGCAAAATTCGGGCAGGCCCAAGGACGCCCTGCGAGGTGGCGCGGTTCTTCCTGGGCACGCTGCAGACCAACGGCGAGTGCCAGTGGCACTACGCCAACTCCCTGGTTCCCAGCAGCCAGTCACCCTCCAAAAGCCTTCCTGAGCAGCCAGTGAACATCATCAGGCACAACCTTGCACAGAGTTATGAAGGTGGGTGTCGCTCTGAGCCAGGAAAAAAAGCTGGGCCGCGCGGTGGATGGGGAGGATTTGTGTTCCCGGTTTGAAAAATGGTTTTGGTGCCTCGGATGCCTCCCTCAGTTTGGGAAGGACATTGGGATGCTGGAACACATCCAGAGGGGACAAGGAGGCTGGAGAGGGGCTGGGAACACAAACCCTGTGAGGAACCCCTGAGGGAGCTGGGGCTGCTCAGCCTGGAGAAAAGGAGACTCAGGGCTGCCCTCATCACCCTGCACAGCTCCTGAAAGGTGCCTGTGCTCAGCTGGGGCTGGGCTCTTTCTCCAGCAGCACTGACACAACCAGAGCACACAGCCTCAAGCTGCACCAAGGGAAATACAGGTTGGAGAGCAGGGAAAAGGTTTTTCCAGCAAGGGTGAGAAAGTTCTGGAATGGCTGCCCGGGGAGGTGGTGGAGTCCCCATCCCTGGGTGTGTTTAACAAAGCCTGGATGTGGCACTGGGGGCCAGGGTTCAGTTGAGCTGTTGGGGCTGGGCTGGACTCGATAATCTTGGAGGTCTCTTCCAACCCAGTGATTCTGGGAATTCTGTGAGTGGCTCCCTAGAACAGAGGCTAGACAAGATTAAGAGAATAGGAGCAGGTATTTATTAAAGGCTCCACAGATACACCTGGGGCACTCAGAAGCTCCCAGAGGCCTCACCCAAGCTGGACAATGGTCACCAGTTTTTCAGACAATTTTAAGTTTGCTCCATTTACATATCAGGGGTTCATTCTCCAATTACAGCTTCAGGTAATGAAGTCATTAACCCCCAGTTTGCTCCCTCCCAATTCACTTTTGTTTGTATTTTCAGGTCCTGAGGCTGTGGGGTGTCCTCGGGTCTCAGGCCTAGGGGGATTGTTTTGTCTGACCAAAATGTGAAAACAGTAACTAACACTTTATAAGGAGTTCAGAATCATGCACTAAGGCAGTACAGGACTGGAGAAATAGAAAAGCTGAAATCCTGAGGCTTCAGTTTAGGAAGCACAGAAAATCAGAGGCAGTGAAGTGTAATAATCATTATATTTACGGTATTCCCATGTTCCTTCTTCCCATTTCCATCAGCACTGGACTGGGAATATTATCAAAGCTTCAGCTGACAAAATGCTCTCACAAAAATCACTTTCAGAGCAGCACAGTGATACCTTCTCCTTCAGTACTGGCACAGTTCACCCTCTTGTTTTGCACTCTCAGAGTTATTTAAGTGGAATTTCTCAGGTAAGTCATGGCTGAAGTCAGATTGAAACTTGACCTCCACAGTAATTTTTGATAATTTTAACACAGAAATTAAAATAAACACCATCTATTCCCATAAAAATTGAAGCTCGTCCTTTCTCAGCACAAAGCTACCCTGAATGTCTTTACCTTACAGAGGGATAATTCTGCTTTACTTGATAATAATTCTGAATTTGAAAATGTCTCCCACCACCTGCATTATTTCACTGGGCAGATGGTCAGGGATAGAAATTCTTTGAGGAAAGGCATTGACTTCTCTGTAAGAAACCTATAAGAAATAACCTTGAAAAATTATAACACAACCAAATGTAAAGATGCTCAAAATACCCTCTAATCACAGAATCAGGGAATAATTAGGGTTGGAAGGGAATTCTGGGGATCATCTTGTCCAACTCGTTTATTTCCACTGTGTTCAACCAGAACAGGCTTTCTTGCAGTGGTTTTGGCAGAGATTTCTCTCTCATTTTAAGCACTCCTGATCTCACAGCTGCCCCACCCCAAAATGAAACTGAATCAAGTTGTGACTGGCAAGGAACAATGTTAATCAGCTAAAGCAACAAAAATATTTGGACAAACCAGACTCTGGCAATTCAGGCTATTTTGGGATGGTGTCAAGTATCTTTGACTCAATTAATAGCATTAATTACTCCCCTGACCCAGCTTCCCCTTCAAGCGAAACACGACTCTGAATTTAACTGCTTTCATGAATGAGCCTTGGAAGTTCTGCTGAGATTTCAGGTTGCTCCTGATTTTAGCAAGAGCAGCCTTGGTTGGCCTGGATTTTCCCCCTGTTCCCTGCTTTACTTTCAGTAACTGTGAGAATTATACAAAAATCTGTCAAAAAATATGAAAAAAAATTAAATAAATAAAACCCCACCACATCTGAGTTTATTCAATCTTATTAAATATAGGAGTTCTTTTGTGATTTAAGGTGTATCTGAAAGTGTCAGAGAACATCAAAAAGTGCAGAATTCAGCTCAGCTGATGCAGAACTCCCAGGAAATCCTTCATTAAACTCCTTTAAGCAGAATTCCACTTTATCACTTTCCAATCCAGAGCCCATCCTTGGATCCCATCCACATCTCTCTGCATTCATAATTTTCATTAATTAAAAATCACTGATGAGGACTGAGGTACTGCTGTGCAGTCAGATGGAAACCGTCATTTCTTGGAATGGAGGAAGCAGTAGTGGAAATTTAAAATAAAATTTAAAAAATTTAAAACTAAATTATTTTAAATAAATTTTTAAAAATTAAAATAAATTTAAAATAAAAAAATTAGGTATTCTCCAGGGTACCATTTTAGGTAGGCTCTTCGGTACCAGAATCAAGAATTTATTCACTTATAGGTGTAGATATCCAAGATCCAAAGGGAATATTAAAATAGAAATATATTTAAATATAAATATGTTCAAAGCTGAGCTTGCTGCAGCAGACAGAGGATGGGATCAGACCTCAAATGTGCTTCCCACAGAGGAACAAATAATTTCTGCCTGGGGTTTTGTCCTTCACAGGATGGTTTGACCTCACCCATGATGGACCTCACCTCACTGCCAGCAGCATTTTATTTCACTTTTCTGTGATTAGGCTGAGAATGAGCAAGAGGGAAGCTCTTCTCACAGCCCACAGCAGGTTAAATCCTTTTCCTTAGTTTGTGCTCCTCTAATTTGCTGTTTCCTTTGGTTGCTCCTGTGGACTGTGGGGGAAAAGGAGGAGTTTTAGACCAAAAATAGGAAATGGTTTTGTCCTTTCTGAAGATGCTGTGGGGGGGAAAAAAAAAGAAAAAAACTAAAACCGAAATAAACACAAAAGCCCTACCACCACCACCACCCTCAAAAAAACCCAAAAAACCCCAAAACCCCACCACCACCACCACAAACCCCCAAATCCCTTCAAAAACACATACAAAGACAAAACAAAAAAAAACACAAAAAAACCCCAAAAAACCAAAGAGAGGACAAAACCCCCAAACAAACAAACAAAAAAAAATCCCAAAACCTCCAAAACTCCCACAACCCCCCTCAAAAAACCCTACATATTTTGAGGATAAGGATAAAGACTTAAGTAAATCCTGCTTATCCCCAGTAAATCTGCAGGAATAGGGTAAAAAAACCCCAAATCCCAATAAAAAACCTGCAAGGAACTGCTGCTACTTTTCCATCTCATCCCACATCACCATTTCCCCACCAGGAGGAAAATGGAGCTGCAATTCCAGCAGTGCTTATTTCTGGTCCTGCTTCCACTGAAGGTTTTGCTGCTGGAGTTGGGAGATTTGGGGTTCTTTTTGAGCATTTTGATACATTTTAATGGGTATTTATTATGGATATTTATTGGGGATTGGATGAAAATTGGCTTGCTACAATTAATTCTCTCCAAAAGTGCTTTGAGTTGTATAAAAAAAATACTTTTTTTTTTTTTAAAGGAAATATATACATATTTCCTTTGTGTTGAGGGAAAAAATATGGTCAAACTCAGGCCTGGGCAAAGGGGAAAAGAAAACAGAGCTTCTCCTACAGACAGGATTTCCACCCAATTTTTCCAGCCTTGTTTCAAAGACGCTGTTGCACTTTTGCTGAATTTTGAACCTTTAGAATCCGTTTTGGAGTTTTTTTGGGTTTTTTTTGGTTTTTTTGCATCTGATCTCCCTTAGGTTGTCAAGTGCTGCTTTTTTCCAGTGGCTCACTGGAGAACTGACAGCCAGGGAGCTTCAAAGCAGGGAGGATCTGCTTAGCATCATCATCTTCGATCCAAAGGCAAAGCCAAATCTGACATCTGGCAGCCGGCTTGGAGGCGAGGGCCATTCCACATCACATCCAGGGCAGCAGCTGCCAAAAACCCCGTGGGCCAAAGACATTTTTCTCCATGGAAAATAGCTCCTTTTGGAGAGATCAGAGATTGGAGGATGATGGTGCCAAGCCATCAAAGCTCTGAAGAAGCACGTAGCAGATACGACTGCCTGCAAATCAGATGTTTCTGCTTCAGGATCTGGTTTTGAAGCTTCTTCCACTTTTTCCCAGCTGGCCCAGTCATCATAAAAAAAAATCATTTCAGTGAAGGCAACTGTGTTTTCAGTCAGAAGTTTCCTTTTTACGCTTGAAATTGCTGCTGTGGGCACCACAGGAGCTGCTGGTCACTCAGTGGTGCTGTTGGGCCTTCTGAGCCACCTGTGTGAAGCCACCAGCCAGGCCAAAACTCAGGAAATGAGGGAAAAAACTGAGAAAAACTGTGAAAAAACCTCCCCAGGTTTAGCCAGGGCCTAGTGGAAGAAAGAAATTACTTTTTGCAAAGGGAATTCCCCATGAGACAAAGGGACATTTTGTCTCACCTTTGTTTTTGGAGGGACAATAATGGAGAACAATCAGCCCATGCCTTGGGTGATTTGAAATTAGGGTTCAGACCAGGACAAGAACAGACTGAGATAATCTAAAAAAAATCTTTTCATGGCCAGGGGTTGTATTTGCCTTATTTGATAAAAAGGAGGGAGAGGGACTTTTTGTAAGGGCAGAGAGTGACAGGACAAGGGAAAATGGTTTTAAACTGCCCCAGGGCAGGGTCAGATCAGAGATTGGGAAGAAATGTTTTGCTCAGAGAGTGGTGAGAGCCTGGCACAGGTGAAGCTGTGGCTGCCCCTGGATCCCTGGCAGTGCCCAAGGCCAGGTTGGACACTGGGACAGTGGGAGGTGTCCCTGCCATGGCAGGGTGGCACTGGGTGGGCTTTGAGGTCCTTCCCAACCCAAACCATTCTGGGATTCTGGGATTTACAACCTGGTGCTTCATCCTCAGTCCAGCAGGATTGGAGATTACAAAATTAAAGGTGACAAGGCAGAGGCCAGCTGGTGGCTGTGATGCCTCAGCTTCTTCCAAGTTCTCTTGGGCTCTAGACATGGAGAAGGACAATATTTTGTTCAGGGATTAAAGAAGAGCCATAAAGTGAAAATATTCCAAAGTGTAGGAAGACAAATCCATCCCTCTTGTGGACACCTTAAAGCCAGAACACCTGATCATTAAACCATATTATTTATATGTCAGTAGCTCTCAGCATCTATATTTATTTCACAATAAAACCACCAAATGTGGAGTTAAAATCAGAGCACTGCACATGGCTGAACCCTGGTTGGATTTGTGATCTGAAAGGGCCATTTTTCACCAGCTGGTGAGAACTCAGCTTCCTTCAGCTTCTCCTTCTTGTGACAAAATGTATACACAGAAAAGGGAAAGAACAACTTGAAAGGTTATTGTTTCTATGAGGGTGAAGAAGAAATTGGAACCAGATTTCTGTTTAAATTCTGGTGTTAATTACACAGTGCAATTCCCTCTGAAATTAATGGAGCTCTGCATATATTAAAAAAAAAAAAAGGTACAATTGAGCTATTTCTGCTTCCTCTGATATCCATGAAGGCTTTGCCAGTCTATTACAGCACAGGGAATATTTAATTATTAATGGCCATGGTTACATCAGCAACCAATAGAGGGGAACTCCAAAAGTTTTAAGATGTTGAATAAAATTGTTAGAAAAACAGAAAATCCATTTAAAAAAAGGCACTTAAGTGTCCAGGGCTTCCAGTGAACCTCACACAAAACAAGAGTTTGGGTCTAACATGAGAAATTTGCTCAGTGTGTCATTTTTCCTTTAATATAAAACTTTCAAATGTGCCTTGGAGGAGCTGTTTAACTCACAAACTGTTCATAGGAGAGTGCAAAAAAATTATTACTCATATGGTACAGGAGAAAACCAGGGGCCTTTTCTCTCACTGCTTGTAGATAGGGGTGTACAGAAAGGAAAAGCTTCATAAGGCAAGCAGAAAATGGTAAAAATAACTCCAACTGCTTCAAGAGTTCAGTTGCCATGCAGAAACTGAGGAGAAAAGAGACTGTTCAATAAATTTTAGAGGAAAAGCTGGAATAGACATCCTAGGCTCACACTGTTGAAAAATGAAGTATCTGGCTTCTAATTCTCTAAAAATACCCAATTTTTTCTCCACCATTCAATGTTATAACCTGCATTTTTATCATTATCTACCTTTATTACATGGGAATATCTTAAAAGCAGAGATCCAGCATTGCTGAAGAGGTGTTTGTGTTGTTTTTCAAGAGATGTTTTTGAGATCTGATGTCAGCTTTTCATAGAGAAAAAGCAAAGCCTTTACCGTGACCCACTCTGGGTATCACAAGGAGATTTTATTAATTAGATAATTACATGTCATCTTCTAATATCTTATATCGATATTAAATATACCCCAAATTAATACCACAAATTAACAGAATCAACCAGAATCAACAGAATAACCAGAATCAACAGAATTCTGCAGAATGAAAAGACTTTTGAGATCATTGAGTCCAACCTCTGAGCTGGATGTTCTCCTTGCAAGGACGAGTGTCCAATGCACTCCCACAAAGATAAGAAGGATAAATTCAGTTTAATTCTGGTTATTATTCCATGATGAAAACAATTCCACTCTTTTAATAATGGAATCATTGATAGGTACCAACGTTATGCAGCTTTTAGATAAATCTCCGAGAAGAGCTTACTTCAGGGGAAAGTTTTTCGTTTCAGGTTGTAGCTCCTAACATTTCTTTGGTTGAACTGAACTATGATAAGTTCATGCCAGTGATTATAATTAGTGGAAAGGCTCATTGTCAGTAATTAACACGTTTTCCTTCCCCTGCCAGTGCCGCTGTCTAACAGGAGGTACAACCAGGACGCTCTGCCCGAGGCCTTCCCCAGCTGCACGGCGCCCGTGCCGGGCCGCTACAAAGAGGAGCTCTACGACGCTTCCATCATGAAACACAACAAAACAGAGCCCAGGATCCAGCCCCACGCCCACCTCATCAAAGAGGAGAACAAGCTGGCTTTTCCCAGAGACCTGCCAGAGAAAATGCCCATCAACGAGGGCTCCTTCTCCAGCCCCCTGCTGCCCAAATCCGAGTGCTGCCAGGCCAAGGCCGTGGGACAGCTGAGCCACCTGCTGCCCGTGCCCTCGGTCTACGAGCAGAGCAGGAGGATTTGTGTCAAAGAGCCCAAATTTGGGCACATCAGCCACCACCCAGGCAGCCTGGAGGAGCTGGACGAGAGGATGAGCGTGAAGCTGGACCACGAGGCCGATGCAGAGCGGCTGATGGAGGTGAGGCCCTCGGGCCAGGTCCCCTTCGTGCTCCTCAACTACCACCACGTGCTGGCCAAGCACGGAGCCTTCCAAACCTCCCCCTGCACGGCCACGGGACACGCGGGGGAAAATTATTCCTACAGCTCTGAGGAAGTCAACGCGTTTCTCTACAAAAACCAAAGCCCCTCCTCGGCTTCCTCTCCAGAAACCCACAAGGAATCTGCACTACCCCATTACATTGGGACTTCTGTCATCATCGCCAACGGCAGGTGACGGTAGCACAGGGGGGTTCTGTGTTTAATGAAGAAGCCAAACTGTAATGATTTGCTAAAAAAAAGGGAAAAAAAAAAAAAAAAAAGCATGAGGAAACACAGTGACATTTACTGAGCAAAGCTGGAGGGCAGTGAGGGACAAAGTGGCGAGTTCCAGGAGTCCCAGTGGCCAGGAAAATCCCCTCCATCCCCTGCCGTGCTTCGGTGTCCCAGACACAGCTCTGGTGCCAGGGAGAAGCCAAGTTCCAGATCTTATTTTTGTTATTTTATAGTGTGCAGCAGAAGGAAATGAAATGAGAGGCGTTATATGCAGAGGTTTATATGAAGAACATTTTTTTTTCCTTGACCCCTCCTTAAAAATAAACTCATGATTTTTACAAAAATCATTATCATAAAATATGCATTGTAGTTTAGGGTTTTTTTGACAAATTGTGTGAAACCTCGCATCAACTCTCCACCCAACCCCCTGACACATGGACTTTGTTGAGAGAGTGGTGATTTAGAACAACCACAACACAGCTGTCCTACCCAAACAGGGAAAAAAGCTTATTTATTAATTACCAAAAAAGTTTTAAAACTAAATAAATCAACCCTACATTTGATTTATTTAACACAGATTTCAGTGTTCTGAGATTGTTGCCACCACCATTTATCTTGACAAGGGACAATATGACAAATTAATAGGTACAAAGATAGGTATTACAGGGTTACAGGTCTTGTCATGGCAAATTGGGACAAATTATGGAGCAGGAACTAATTCCCCACAAATAAGAAAAGGAAACTCCTAAATCCTGTGTTTCCCTGAGTATTCTGGGGGAAGCCTGTGCAGATTTTCAACGCAGCCAGTCACAAATACATCTTAATAACAGCACCAGAAATGTTTTCTTTATAGTCAAGAGAATAATGAACATTTCTGCCTTATTTTGAACTTACCAGTAGAATTGTGAGCTTTGAAAATTCCAGCTCTTAACACGCTGAACTTCCTCCGGCATAAATCCTGTTGTCAGCACAAAGGTAGGGCTGGAGTTCCCTGCTTGGAGCACTTCACAAATCCCAAACAGCACATTTGAAACACTCACATTTGGCCCAGGCAGCCAGGAAGAGATTTTCACCCCTTTATTTTTAATTCTTTGCAGAGGATGGATCTGTGTGAATTTAACTGACAACACTCAGCCCACGGTGGGTTTCAGCCATTTCCCCGAACATTGTGAGTGGATAAAACAGCAAAAGGCTCCCTAAACAATAAATGTGGCTCTAGATCTCACTCAGCTCCATTTCTTACCCCAACTCAAGCTTAATTCAGAATTTTTCAAACTTTCTCTCATCAGACTCTAAAGAGAACTTCACTGAAAAACCCTGAGCACCCTGGGATTGGTGGAAGGTTCCCTGGATGAGCTTTAAGCTTCCTTCCAACCCAAACCATTCCATTATTCTTTGAAGAAAATTCTTCCCTGGTTTGTGTAATATGGAAGAAAACCCTTGCTCATGCATTGCACCTTGCCATAAAGATCATAATGCAATACTCAGTCCTAAAAATTCCATGTTCTCCAAGTTTTCTATGCAGCAATAATTCATCCCAGAATGGTCTGGGTTGGGAGGGACCTTAAAGCTCATCCAGCAGTTCCAAACCCCTGAAATGGGCAGGGAATTTTCCATTAGAATACAGAAATAAAGTTATTTCCTTCTGTGTATGAATATTTATTGCTCTGAGTACACAAAAATACTTTAAAAGCAAAGGCTTGACAACCATTTTCATTATTTTTTTCATTGCTTCCCATTAAAGGTTAACAGAGAAACCTTTATTATCAAATTAACATTCACTTGAAAATGAACTTGAACTGAACACTCTCAGTTTTTGTTTTCAATTGCATGAAAAATACATTTTGTGCTAAACAGAACAAAAAAAAGCCAAATCAGTGATTACAAAAAAAAAAACCAAAAAAACCAAACCAAACAGAACCAAACGAGCAGAGTCACTCCCTGTGTAACCTCAGTTTGTTCAGGGCTGGAGAAGCTGGCAGGTCTCCAGAAAAGCTGTAAATGTGGATTATGATCATGCTGACCCCATAAATCAAAGGCAGGAGACACCAGTTGCTTTCCCAGTTGGTTCAGAGCCCTCCCAGCCCCTGCTCCCTATAAACGACCCCGAATCTTGAAAAGATAATTATGGGTTCATTTTGTTCAATTAAATTAAAGCCATGCCCCACAAAGGAGCCACTGGCATGGTTGGCATCATTAAAAAGAAACCTGATGCCCAACCCCTCCTGCTGCACTTTCTCCCTCATTAGTGGCACTGCTGAATTTGGGTGTTCCTGCAAGTCCTGCTCGCTATAAAAACACAAAAATTGGGAAAAACACCGTTGATTTTTTCAGCTCGATATTTTTCCACCTTGTTATTCCCACTTCCAGGCTTTATTCCAGCAGCCTGAGCAGAGGAGGTGTTCCATCATTCTGCCCCAGGTGTTTCAGGGGAGGTGATGCCCAGGCACAGGAAATTTCCCTGCGAGGCAATAACGAACCAATTAAGAACTCCCAGCTGATAATGCAGGGGAAGGTGCAGAAAAGATGGCAAAAGCAAATGTGGGAAGGATTTTTTTTTTTTTCCTGCCACTCTCCAAGTTTTAAACAGCAATTCCATGTTCCCATCTGGGGGTAAATTACATTGGGAGAAAAATAGGATTTTTTGGTCAGTTAAATTACAGATGTTCTCAGCAAAATCACAGTGCAGAACAGGGCACTGCCATCACAGTGGCAGTTTTTGAATAATGAAAAGTGGTTTTAATAATGAAAAATGTTTTTAATAATGAAAAAAAATGTTGGCACTGAAAGGGAATGTGAATTGAAATATATTATTAAAAATAACCTCATTTCTCTTTAGTATTTGAGCCACTTCGTTGTGAGACTTCACAAGATTTTAACTCTTGGAGGAGTTCAGACCTGGCAAGAAAATCATGGAAAATGGGAGAAAAAGAGTGAAAGAGGGAATATTTTATCAAAATCATAGAAGATTTGGGTTGGGAGGGACTTTCAAGATCTCATTCCAGCCCCCTGCCAGTCAGGGAATCTTCCACCAGACCCAGGTAAAGCTGGAAAAGTGAATCCCACAGTGAGGTCTCCAAGTTTTGGAAGCAGTGCAATGGAAATAAAACAAGGTGATAAAGACCCAGATCTGTCCCCAGCCCTCTGTGCCCTGGGATTTGAAAAAGGTAATTAAAGGAAATTCAGCACAACAGGTGCAAAATTGGGGAATTCATCACTGAAAGTGCCAATGAATGGGAAATCTGCCAGAATTTCTCCAGAAATCTCAAGACAGGACACAAATTCTTCTTTTTCCAGAGTTTCAGTCACACTTCAAAAATGCCACAGAGGAAATGTTGTTACTCCAGTTCTTTCCTGAAGGTTAGATTTTGCTTTTTTTTTTTTAATATGATGCAGATAAAAGCTATTTGGCAAGTGTAGGTGAAGAAGCACGCAACCCAACCAACCTATTCAAGCTCAGAATTATATATGTATTCCCTAAAAATGTAAAGCATTTTTGCTTATTTATTATGTAAAACAAAACTGTTAAAATGTTAATAAAATCCTGTAGCCAAAGGAAAACTGAGTTGAATTTCTCCTTTTTTTTTTTAATACAAAACAAAGTATCTCACAAAGGACAATGGTGCATATTTGAAAATTTATTTCAACTGTGACATGTTCTATATTGACAATCAATGTACTATAAAACACACAGAGAGTTTTTAAAATTTATTGTATTTTTGCCACGTTGCATTTTAAATGAAGACACTTGGGAAATGCAAATAACACAGAATCACTAATGAGAAACTCAACACTTGACAATTCTTCCCTGCAGTTCTTTTTTCTCCATCATTTTCTGACCTCTGCCCTTTGCTGGGCCCAGATTTAATTTCTTTGGTGTCTGATCAAGGCAGTGCATCCCCACCACCACTTAGCCATGCAAATGTTTTTTTATCAAACCAGTTACCCCCAGGAACCAGCACAAATCTTTCCCATGACAGATATTTTGATTGTAGTTGCAAAAAGTAATTTTTTTTTTTTTTCAGGCTGCTGATGCAGCTGAATCAGAGAAAGCAAAGAAACGAATTTTTGCACAGTGAAGCAGCAGCATAAAGAATTAAATGCTTTAATATTATTTCCAGGTAATAGCCCTTGATTTGTTGGATATATTAAAATAAAAAAAAAAAAAAGCTCTGAAGTCTTATAAAAGCTTTACTAGAAGCAGGATGTGCTGCCTGGACTCTGAAATGTGAAGTACATTATTACTTTTTCAAACCTTTGGAAGCAGCTTTGTTGCTGACTGGGCACGACCCACCTTGGACTCACACACGTGCCAATACATCCAGAAGTTTTCCTATCAATAAACAACCCCCACAAATGTTTTCACCATGAGAAAAGTTCTACCAGAGCCCAGCAGGAAAAAAAAAAATTAAAAAAATAGAAATAGGGACACGGTAATAAATGGGTTTTTTGAAAGCACTTCATCAAGAACATAGTTTAAGATATGACCTCAGCCTCACAATGGAGGAGGTGTTTTACTAATCCAGACAGCTGAATGAAATGAAACATTTTCAGGGCATTATTCCTGGGCCTGGAGCTGGCTGGATCTCCCCAGCCCCACATCCAGGGACACCCCACACCACATTTGTCTGTCACACACGGAGAACAAGGAAAATCAGGGCTTTCCTGCAAAAATGTTGTGGCTTTCTGGGCGTGCCACGTTGGGCAGAGGAAGAGTCAGGGATTTCTCCAAGGACTTTATCCTGCTGCTCCTTGTCCCACGGGAATTCTCCTTGTCTTTGGTTCTGAAGGAAAAGCAACAAATCCTTCACCCAAATCCAGGAGACACCAGAAGAGGCCACTGAAAAGGCAAAGTGGCTCCCACAGTGCTCTGGCACATCCAGGGTTGGGCAGCTCTCCCCTGAGGCAAGGAAATTCCACTCCAAGTTTCCTCCCAATGCAAAAATTTTGGGAATAATCTGACAAGTCCCATGAGAACAGAACCAGCTCATCACTAAGGCAGCTACAAAAGGACTGACAGCAACCAGGAGATGTTGCAGCATTTAAAAAATGCTAAAAAATCCCTCTGCTGCTGCTCAGCCACTGAAGCTTTACAAACTCATTCTGCCTTTCCAAAATTCCCATGTTTTATCCTTTTTCCCATCTTTTTTTGTCCCTGGTGAAGGGAAAAGGAAGTTTTTTAAGGAAGCCACTCAAGCTCCAGCCTGAGGCATGACCTGGTTGTTCAATCCCTCCAGGCACTTCCCAGTCTGTGTAGGAACATGAACAAAACCCAAAAGGCAAATCCTAAAGGCAATCCCTACAGGCAAATCCTAAAGCTGAGACAGTTTTAGCTACAAATTCTGGGTTAAGGTGAAGTTTTGTAAAACTCTGTGGTTGGAAAAGCAGCACCAGAGCTCTGCTTTGCTGCAGTTTGCTCGTGAAGGAGAAGGCAGAAAATAAACGAGGATGCAGCAGGGAGATGTGAGCGTGCATGTGCACACCCATTTTTTACAGATCTATATATAAATACATGTTTTTTTTATTTTTTATTGAAGCTTTAAGCCAGACTGAGTTTCAGCTGATCACAACATGCATTAATATGGAATTCTGATATCAAAGGCAGCTGCCAAACCTTCTCAGCCCAAAGCAGTTTTGAAAGCATCTGGTGGAAAAAAGCCAAACTTGGTGCATCATTTTAATTATGGCAATTAACAGCTGTGTGTGTGCAGTTCTAGGAGATGCTGGTGTGCAGCCTCATGTGATTTGGATCATGGGGAAAAAAAAAACCCAGCAGGGTTTGGACAATCAGGACAAATCTTCTGTGAGATGGAGCATGAAATCCTAAATTTAACAGGGACAATTTAATTTCTACTCTTGCTGCCAAACCACCTAAACCCTAATATGTGAGGATTGGTCAAAATTACCATTACAGACAAGTTTCCTTGTTTTAAGACTTCTTGGCTTTGGAGCTGAAACAATCTAAAATGTTTGGATTGTTTATGAGGTGAACTTTAACCTAAAAACCCCGTTTCTGGCTAGAAGACAGTAGTTTCCTTTCTGGAATTTCCAATCTGGCTGATCCACCATGAAAAAAAGAAATTAAGGTGGCCACATCACACCTGGGACAAGCCTGGCTGGCACAGAATTGTTTGGGGAGCTGTGGTGGCCAAACCTCCTTGGGAGAAAACCCCACCAAGCTCCCAGTGGCTGCTCCAGGGGAATTCCCAGGCTGCTCCCCCACCCTGGAAATGTGCAGGCAGCCCCAAAAATCAGCTGCTTCCAGGTCAGCAGGGGTTAAAGCTCTTGGTTTTAGTGCTTAGCAGCAAAACCAGACATGGCTTGGGAAAAGGGGGTGACAAAAGTGCTGCGGAAGAGAATTTGGACACAGGGGAACGGTGTGATTTCTGTTTCTCACTGCAGTAGTTGTTTGCAGAAGGGAATCTGATTTGTTCCCTTTATTTATTCACTTCACTAAGATAATGATAAAATTACCACTAAATTCTAAATTAATTACAGGTTCCATCCCCTGAGATGGGATTCTACAAAACCCTGGGTGTGACGCTGCTCCAGTGGGTTTTTTGTCCTGAAACCCCTTGGAAAACCATGATTTAAAGGACAGGTGAGATGATTTACTCAGATCCAAGTGACTGAGGAGAGCAGAGTGCAAATCCCTTGGATAACCCAGCACAGCTCCTAAGTGCTGATGGAAAACTCTCCCAAAAACTCAAGGCAGCCATTAAGAGTTGCAGACCTGAGATCAAAGCACACGTTGGTAAATTATTGTAGAGGTTCTACACAGAGAAGAACCAAATCAGGATCTTCACTCAGACCTGGAATTAAGCACAGTGGTGATCCCAGCAATTCAGGAATATGTGATGTTCCAGCTGGTTTTAGTGCAGACAACACAGAAAAACAGAATTCAGTTAAAAAAAAACCAAACCAAAGTAAAAAAGTAAATATTGTCCTGCACTGTGCTAAATCACACAGAAACCAAAAACCAAAAGGAAATGTTGAGCCACTTCAGTCTCTCCAGTACGGGGTGTAAATGAAGAGAACGTTCTGTTCACCACAAATATTCCTTGCAAAGAACAGATCCTTATAAGAATGGCAACAGAGGTGAGTTTTAAAGTTAATGAAAAGAAGAAAGGCCTTCAGCTGTGAGATCACCACCTCTTCTCAGCTGCTGACGTTACCCACGGCAAACACAGAGCAGAAAATCAGAAGGAAAAATCAAACTTTGAGCTGCCCTTCACAGGCTGAGGTGACAGTGGCAGTCCCAAAGAGCTCCTGTCAGTGCTTGGGGACGATGAGGTTCCTCAGCATGTCGAAGGAGTTGCCATCAGGGTGCACAGACTCCACGCCCCGGCCCTCCTGGTGCACCTGCAGGAATCCATAGTCATCGATGCCAACGATCCAGGCCATGGGGCCGTCCTCACTGTGGAGCCTCACCTGCTTCCCACTGGAACACAGAACCTGTCAGTGCCTGCCTGGCTGGGAACGCACCGTGGGGCTGGGGGTGGGCTCTGTCGGGGCAATCTGTCACAGACACCTTTATGAAAAATCCTCCTGATAGGAGTTTTCTCCTGAGAAGCTGAGAGGCCTCAGGAATGAAATGTAACCAATGGTTATCTGCTGCTGTGGAATGCAACAGGTGCATCTGGGATTGGTCTCATGGGGTTGTTTCTAATTCATGGCCAATCACAGTCAGCTGGCTCGGACTATCTGGTCAGCCACAAGATTTTATTATCATTCCATTCCTTTCTAGTCTTCTGATGAAATCCTTTCTTCTATTCTTTAGTACAATTTTCTTTTAATATAATAGATATAATTTTCTTATATATATTTATATAATTATATATATATAATTAATATAATATATATAATTTCATTTAATATATATAATTTTCTTTTAATATATATAATAAAATTAATAATAATATATAAATTTTTAATATAATATATATCCTTTTATATAATATATATCCTTTTATATAATATATATAATTTTCTTTTAATATAATATATAACATAAAATAATAAATCAGCCTTCTGAAACATGGAGTCACGATTCTCATCTCTGCCCTTGTCCTGGACCTCTGGGAACACCACAGTTCACACCTGGTCTTCCCAGAGGGAGCCCAGGCCCATCTCCAGCAGCCCTGGAGCTGCAGAGGAAAACTCCCCCCTTGTGCAGGATCCCTGCTGCAGCAGAACCACAGCTGGCACTGCAGGAGGGCTGAGCCCCCATGGGATGGGGCTGTGCCACCCCCTGACACACAGGGGGCCAGGGCATGGTCTCACTCTGGCAGTGTTGTTTTGTGTTACTGCATTTTTATTTTACTTTTACTTTTTCCCTAATAAAGAACTGTTATTCCTACTTCCATATCTTTGCCTGAAAGCCCCTTAATTTCAAATTAATAACCATTCAGAGGGAGGGGGTTTACATTTTCCATTTCAGGGGAGGCTCCTGCCTTCCTTAGTACACACCTGGCTTTCCAAACCAAGGCAGCAACTCATGCACACGGAGCAATTAAAACTGATGCCTTAAGATTTTATCTTTTCTATTTTTCCAATCCTGTACTGCCTTAGTGCATGATTCTGAACCCCTTATAAAGTGTTAGTTATTGTCTTCACATTTTGGTCAGACAAAACAATCCCCCCTAGGCCTGAGACCCAAGCACAACCCACAGCCTCAGGCCCTGAAAATACAAACAAAAGTGAATTGGGAGGGAGCAAACTGGGGGTTAATGACTTCATTACCTGAAGCTGTAATTGGAGAATTAACCCCTGATATGTAAATGACCAAAGTGATAATTGTGTGAAACACTGGTGACCATTGTCCAGCTTGGGTGAGGCCTCTGGGAGCTTCTGAGTGCCCCAGGTGTATCTGTGGAGCCTTTAATAAATACCTGCTCCTATTCTCTTAATCTTGTCTAGCCTCTGTTCTAGGGAGCCACTCCAAGGCATCAAAATCACCTCAGAGGACTCATCAGAATCATTAAAAGGATCATGGAATGGTTTGGGTTGGAAAGGACCTTAAAGATCATCCTGATCTCTCTCCAACCCTGACACCTCCCACTGTCCCAGGCTGCTCCAGCCCCAGTGTCCATCCTGGCCTTGGGCACTGCAGGGATCCAGGGGCAGCCAGGGTTTCTCAGGGCTTCAGCACCCTCACAGAAAAGGCTACACCCTCTAACAGAATATTTCATTTCCCACCTCACTGGTTCTTTACACAGAATGACTTTCAGCAGCATTTTCTACCTGCTTTAATTTCCTTTTGGGGAATGGACAGAGTTGGGAGTTAATCCAAACATTCTATTGTTTTTGCCTCCTAAAAGTACAGCAGCTTCATCCATCTCAAACCAAATCATTCCAAATTGCCTTTGTTTGGGGATGATACATTTAAAATACCTGGAAGCATTCTTTAACTCAAGCTAGTCACTGATTTATTATGTGCTGCTATAATTCTCCCTTAAAAATGTGCATCCTGCTTGGGAGTGTATTTTAATTTATTCACTCATATTAAAGGGAATTTTGTGGAAAAAGACAAAATACCCATGGAGTTCTTCCACCAATTTTATGAAGAGAAAGTTTGAGAATTCTTACCTGTGTACCCAATACTTGTAGTACTGGGGAAGAACTCCATTGGGCCCCTTCTCCTGGAACACCTCAATGAGCCTCTCCAGCACAGTCACAGTCCTTGCAATGAGGCAATCTGCACTCAGAGGCTTCAGCTCCGTCCCCTCTTCCCTGTTAAACTTTGCAATGAGGTCATTGATGCAGATGGTGGGGTTGCTGTTATTCACATTAAACCCAAAGCCTGCAGAAGACAAAGAGAAGGACACAGTCAAAGAGACAAACTCTTTGTTACCACCACAGCCAGCACTTAATTCACCTGCTCCCTCCAATCATCCCTCAGGATGGCTCCCAGAGCTGGCTTCATTCAGCCTCTTACACCTTTGGATCTTCTTTCTCCTATAATTCCAATTCTCAGCTCAGATTTTGCTCTTTGCCCTCAAAATTCCCCCTCAGAATCACAGAGGCAAATCCAGCACAGCCTTCCAACCCCACCCCATCCCACCAGTGAGGGCTGGGAGAGGATAAACTGCACCTTGGTTCCAGAACCATCCATGTGAGACACTCCTGCACTCCCTGGAAGGTGCTCAGCCCACTCAGAGAACAACTGATCCCACCCTAAGATGGAGTTTTATTCTAAAACTCAGCTCAGAGACCTTTCTGCTTCCTGCAGAGGGCTGAGTGTCCTTTCCAAAAGCCCAGACTTTGCACTCAGCTGATAAGCCTCGTTTGGCTTGCTCAGGAAAGCCCAGAAGATTTGATTTTAACTTTGTGAGACTCCAGTTTGCCTAATCCATCTCGCCACAGCACATCCTTTAGAAGCCTCAAGCCTCTCGCTGAGATTTCTCCAGCTGGAATTCCCAAATTCAGAGTTGGCAGAATGCCTCCCTTGTTTAAATATGGCTCTTGGGGCCTCTTCTGCAGCCTGCTGAAACAGCCTTCCAGGGATGTAAAGAACTATATTGTATTACCTGTTTATTTTTTTCTCCTAATAATTTGGGGTTTTTTTCTTCCCTCAGACATTTGGGATAAAATACCCTGTCTGTCAATCAGCTTTGGACATGATGCAGCTCCGTCTGCAAGGAGGTGCAGATATCTTGATTTGTAAATTTGCTGTTAATAATTCATAATTTATATTAACTTTGAGAAGGATCCCTTCAGTGAAAAGGAGTTTTGGATCTTTAGCAGGGAATGAACACAAACAAGGCACAGTGATCCCAACACACCAGTCCTGTGGAAATGAGCTGAAATGGGTTACTGGAAAGAGATAAAGGAAAATGAATTGGAAAATGCAACGAGCTGTGCCAGCAAATCCCAACTCAGCCGTCTGCACCCCAGTGTGAGGGAACAGAGACACCACTGAGGGCTCACAGGGCCTTGGGGTCCATCAGCATCGCTGCTCAGAAATCCAAAAGGTGGGACACAGCAGCCACCCTGGGACGAGGGGCTCAGCTGAAGCCCCAACACCTGGGAATGAACATGACCAAGGGGGAAAAGGCAACCAGGAAATTGAAAAGCCACGAGGTGCTCGGGGCTCTGGGGACACCTCTGCAGTGTCCACGAGAGAAGAGAGCATTCAGCAGTGGCCCTGCAGCGCTGATGTGGCTGATGGATGTTCCAGTGGTGGATCCATGAGGAGCTGGACGTGCCTGAGCAGAGGCAGAGCAGGGTTTGCTCGCTGGCTGCCCCCTGCATTCCACTGGTGCTTGGCTCCCCTGCCTGCTCCGAGTCTGGCCCTCACATTAATGGTGAATGTTCTTCTCAGAACTCCTCCTCCAGAAGTCCCAACACTGTAAAGTTCTTCCATTTTAAATTCCAAATTGGAAAAAAAAAGGGTTTTTTGGTTGGGTTTTTTTTTTTCAAACTGTGTTTGAAAGTCTCAGTGTGAAGTGTGTCACCTGCAGGGGTTGAGCAGTGGAAATGCAGGTTTGTCTCTGATCTTATTCTCCTGAGCTCCTCCTTGGAGCAGTGAAGCCACAGAGATGATCCTTGGTTTCCATCATTATCCTCATTTATGGGAGATTCTTAGGAATGCCACGGAAAGAGCGAGTTCAGCGCCTGGAGGTGGCACTGAGTGCTCTGGGCTGGGGACAAGGTGGGCACAGCTGGGACTCCATGGGCTGGGAAGGCTTTTCCAACCTCAGGGATCCTGGGATTCTGCCTAGGAAAGGATCCTGTGGAAAAGGGGTGATGGATCTGACACACCTTTCCTGCTGGGGAAGCTGAATCCCATCACTCCTATCAATCCAAAAACTTCAATGTCATGATGCCCCTCCAGGACTCCAGTGAAACACAGCACTGGAATGATGGAAAACATCCTTGGATTCATATGGAGCAAGGAAGTTTCAATTTGAAAAGCTTAGGTGAAAACAGACTGATGAAAATGGACCTTTGTCTATACCTCAGACCTTCCAGAGGGGTATCAGAGAGAGTGGATACAGAAAGTCTCCATTTGAATTGGAATGTTTTGATGTTAGGGTAAGAATGGAAAGGTCCAAACCAAATATGTGAAGTGCTTAAAGAGATACTTGATATAATGAACTATTTTTGGATGTGTTTCTGCTTTCCTTGTGTTAACCAGACTGTAGGAAAACATGGAAGTTGTAAATGGCTGAAGGGGCACAGAGAGATTTCTAAAGTTTCTGTGCAATTTCCATTCTGTTCAAGTCGATCATTTACAAAATGAAGGTATAAAATTGAACAGAAAATGTCATGTCTGGCCATGTTTCACAGAAAGAGGTGATTTCTTCAACTCTTTTCTACCTTGCACCTCTAAAATCACAGAACTTTGACAGAAACAACACCATGGCCACTCCATCTTTGCAGGATTTACTTGTGCTACGTTCAAATAGCAAATATCATCTTTTTCTTTACCCTTTGAGACTTGCTAAGGAATTTTCTTTCCATTTTCTAGGCACAGCAGAGACAATTACTTTTGGAACCAGAATCTGGAAAGTTTCTGAGCAGATCTGACGGGCTTATGGGAAAAACTTCCTTATCAAAGAGCAGGATGATTATCAGACTAGAGATGACAAAAACATCTCAATAATTAAAAAATGAAAAAACATTACTCTGCTTATGTAGCTCTTCTTCTGATTTAAAAGGCATGTTCTTCATTTAACTATTTGTCATGTTCCAAAAAACCCATAAATTGGGAAAAAAAGGATGGAGTTTTCAGTATATTCCACTGGTTTTGCAATAAATCAAGGAGGACAATTTCCCTCTCCCATGTAATGCTCTTCCTTTGAACTCTACTACACCAATCCAGATGCTTGCATTTATGCTTTACTTGTCAAGCATATGGAATTATTAAGAAGAATGAAAACATTTACTTTTTGTGCTTCCTCTGGATTGAATGTTGTGCTTTATTTCCTTATGCCTGCTGTCATTAATTGTTCTCATCGTTGCCATTTTTACTGATACAGACACTGATAACAAAATCCTCCAGAAAAAAACAAAAATCAGCAAAAAAAGCTTGAAAACAGACATTTACCAATGAGAATATGAAATGTTGTTTCAATGAGTGTTGAGTTTACCAGAACTCCACCAATCTTCATCAGGTCACTGTAGTAAATATCATTTGGCCACTTCACTCGCAGCTCAATGTCCTGAAGAAACAAAACCAGACATTTAGAGACATTTATGGCTCATTCATCACTCCATAATCTGTAGAGAATCATGGAATGGGTTGGGTTGGAAGGGACCTCAAAGCCCACCCAGTGCCACCCCTGCCATGGCAGGGGCACCTCCCACTGTGCCAGGCTGACCAGGGAAGATCTGCTGAACCTGAGGGGACATCAGCCCTTGGCAGGGGGGCAAAACAGAGTTAAAGGCTAAGAATCAATTACGTTACAGCAAGAATATTTTAAAAATTATCAAAAACTCAGTGCTTGTTCCCCTTTGGACTCAAGTCTTGCAAGACTTTTCCTTATGTCCATGTCACACCAACTGCAGCAGCCATGAACAATGGGATGATCTACAGAGTGATGGGATCATGGAATGGGTTGGGTTGGAAGGGATCTGAAAGATCATCCCACCCCTGCCATGGCAGGGACACCTCCCACTGTCCCAGGCTGCTCCAGCCCCAGTGTCCAACCTGGCCTTGGGCACTGCCAGGGATCCAGGGGCAGCCCCAGCTGCTCTGGGAATTCCATCCCAGCCCCTGCCCACCCTGCCAGGGAAGGATTTTGTCCCAACATCCCACCTAAACCTGTAATTTTTCAGTGTGGAGCCATTCCCTGTGTGCTGTCCCTGCATCCCCTGGAAATTGTCTCTCTCCAGCTTTCCTGGGGCTCCTTCAGGCCCTGCAAGGCCACCCTGAGCTCAGCCCAAAGCTTCTCCTGTGCAGGTGAACAATGCCAGCTGTGCCAGCCTTTCCTCCCAGCAGAGCTGCTCCATCCCTCTGCTCATCCTGGAGCCTCCTCTGGGCTCTCTGCAGCAGCTCCAGCTCCTCCCTGGGCTGGGCCCAGGCTGGGGCAGCTCTGCAGGTGGGAAATCACCTGAGCAGGGCAGAGGAGGAGAATTTTCTCTGCCTTTTTGTCACACCCAAAGTGCTGCTGTCAACTGCTCCTCTTAATGAGAATCTACTGAAGTGCTCCACAAATGCTACAGAAAATGGAACCCTGCCTGAGGAACCTTGCAGGAGCTGATGCCTCAGGTTTGAGCTTTTCTATTTTTCACATTCTGTGCTGCTTCAGTGTGTGGGGTCTGGGCTTCACATTATGGGATGGTGAGCTCTGTGCACAGAGCAGGGAGACAAAACAATTCCTGCTCCAGCTGGGCACCAAGGACAAATGACCCAAATCTCAGCCCAGGAGCACAAACACCGTGGGCTGCAGAGAGAAAAACAAGCAGGGTGGGACTGCAGGGGCTAAAGCTGGAATGGGACAATGAACTGCAAGGTGCAAATGGAGCAGAACTGATCCAGGGAGAGACCCCGTGCCCGCTCGTGCATTTTGGGGCCATTTTGGTTCATCTTGGGTGCAGCCCTGGCTGGGCTCTGGTGCTGCCCAAGGTGCATCCATGGAGGAAATCCTTTGAATAAATCCCTGCTTTATTCTTTAGCTCTGTCCAGCCTCTGCTCTAGTCAGCCTGCCCAAGGCATCAGTAGCAGCCAAAGAGACAGTGACATCCTGAATTTCTGAAAGGAAATTCAGCAGACAGGAGAAATCCCAGTTCCCAACCACAGAAATGGTTCAGAAATGTCCCAAAGCTGTCCCTGCTGGAAACACAAACTGAGCAGTGACAACGTCCCAGCCCCACAGAGCAGCTTTTGTTGAAACCACAGGGCTGAGCTGAGCTTTGCACTGGCTACTTAAACACCAGAAGAAAGCAAATGTGCTTCCTGCAGCTTGAAACTCTGCCCATGGCTGCTCATCCCCGGGGGCAAATTAGGGGAGGTGCTCCAGGCCTACAGGAGTCGCATTCCCTCCCATTGTAGGGGGTGAAATCCCTTTACAGGATGTGTGAAAGCTGCACCTGGGTCCGTGTCTACTTTCCTGACAGATTTAAAGGCCAGGGAGGAGTCCATGACACATCCATTGACAGGAAATACTACCTGATTCTGCTATCAAAGCATTCTGAGGGAAAGTATCACCAGCTCCTATTCGTTATGGAAAAGAACTTGGCTCCCTGCACTGGGGGAAGGATTTTAGGGGACTCTGGAGACATGGGAGGAATGACACAGTGAAATGGTGCTCTCAGTGATAAAAGGGGGAAACACACACCTGTAGGACAGCAGACAGTAGCTCTGTGACTGAAGTGACAACAAGCAGCAAGAACAGCTGAGGCAGCTGGGTGTTCTCATGACTGCTGTATTTGTGTATTTGTACTTGCAGGAATGATGAACCTGACTGAGTTCTCAGAAGGCTAATTTATTATTTTATGATACTATATTATATTAAAGAATACTATACTAAACTGTACTAAAGAATACTGAAAGGATACTTACAGAAGGCTAAAAAGATAATAATGAGAACTCGTGACTCTCTCCAGAGTCCTGACACAGCTTGGCCCTGATTGGCCAATGAGTGAAAATAACTCACAGCAGAATCCAATGAAACAATCACCTGTGGTAAACAAACACATTCCAAAGAAGCAAAACAGAGGAGAAGCAATCAGATAATTATTGTTTTCCTTTTTCTCTGAGGCTTCTCAGCTTCCCAGGAGACAAATTCTGGGTGAAGGGATTTTTCAGAGAACGTGAATGCCACACTCAACTTTGCCACGGAGTGGGTTCACCAAGTACCACACAAAATGTCACAAAATACACTGGAAATGGAGCAATTCTTACCTTCCCTCACTAGAGAGAGACTCTGCTGTTCTCAGAATGGGAGAGCAAAGCATCCTCTTGATTTAAAGCCCATTTGCATCCTCAGCATTAACATCTGATAAGGGAACTTCCAACTGAGCCCTCAGATCTGCTCTGGGAGGACCCACAACAAAGGCCTTGGTTACTGCTGGTTCAGCAGAGTCAGTAATTGTGGCCATCCTAAAACCATGAATGGCTGATAAACTGAGCCAGGGACCTCTTGGAACCAGGATGGGCAGAGGGATGGAGCAGCTCTGCTGGGAGGAAAGGCTGGCACAGCTGGCATTGTTCACCTGCACAGGAGAAGCTTTGGGCTGAGCTCAGGGTGGCCTTGCAGGGCCTGAAGGAGCCCCAGGAAAGCTGGAGAGAGACAATTTCCAGGGGATGCAGGGACAGCACACAGGGAATGGCTTCACACTGAAAAATTACAGGTTTAGGTGGATGCTGGGACAAAATCCTTCCCTGTGAGGGTGGGCAGGGGCTGGGATGGAATTCCCAGAGCAGCTGGGGCTGCCCCTGGATCCCTGGCAGTGCCCAAGGCCAGGTTGGACACTGGGGCTGGGAGCAGCCTGGGACAGTGGGAGGTGTCCCTGCCATGGCAGGGGTGGGATGATCTTTCAGATCCCTTCCAACCCAACCCATTCCATGATCCCATCACTCTGTAGATCATCCCATTGTTCATGGCTGCTGCCGTTGGTGTGACATGGACATAAGGAAAAGCCTTGCAAGACTTGAGTCCAAAGGGGAAATTCAAGCACTGAGTTTTTGATAATTTTTAAAATATTCTTGCTGTAACATAATTGATTCTTAACCTTTAAGTCTGTTTTGCCCCCCTGCCAAGGGCTGATGTCCCCCTCAGGTTCAGCAGATCTGCCCTGGTCACAGAAAAATCAGCAGATCTGCCCTGGTCACTCTTTACTCTCCAAATGCTCAGGAGAGCCCACGTATTATTGATCCACATTTTCTACATCAATATTTGGATTTTCAGTCACCTTTTTCCTCTTGAATGGAATAAAATTAAAAAATGCCACAGTGCATCAGGGCAGGCACACAGGGGCAAAACCACCTCCATTCATAAATCAGCTCCTTCCCCAATCATCCCCATATTTTATGAAATTAACTCTTGTCCCTTCGTTTTTAAGTGGTCAAATTATCCACTCCAGCCAAATATTTTATATTGCAAATTTTAGCCTGAAGCATTTTGTTTTTCCAGTCAGGTTATGAAGCACTGAATTTAGAAGGTTTTAATAGAAAGGCTGACAGACCCTAAACTCCAGCAAAGCTACTGGGTGCCACTATAATAAAGTTCATGTGTAAATGTGTATAAGTCATTGATTTTCTGTAATATAGGAAACATATGCTTTAGTTAACTACTTCTGTAAAATACCAAAGTTTTATAGTTAGCAAATATTAGGAAATGGTAACATTAAAAAGGAGATATATGAGGTGATAAAGAAGACTGGTTCTTCATTTTAATACTGATGACAGGACACTTGATTCCCTCTCGAGAGCAATTCTCCTCAGTTCTTGCTTTAGAAATCAGTTTTCAACCTTAAACAAGGGTTGGAAAAATCCTTTAAAAGGGATAAAGTGACCACTGAAACAGCACCAACAAAAAAAGCAGAAAAGGATTTGTCAGTTTTATTCATTTTTCCCTCCTCCTTATTCTCCTTCAAAATCAAAACAAATCAGCTCCATTGTTGGGCAAACAAAATTGACTTTTTCTTTGCTGCTGCAGATTGAGGCTTAAGTTTCATAAGATTAAGAGTGAAATGAGTGCAGTGCATTTGATCAGCTCAGTAAAAGAATATTCATCCTCTGGATATTGGATTTCTCCAAACATATCAATAATCAAACATTAGGAAGGTTAAGTTTAGGTTCTTTTTAAGAACTGAATTATGCATTCAGCCATTACACACAAAAAAGACACAGCTAAAATCTGAATTCTATGGAGATGGAAGCAGGGATTTTGAGGTGAGTTAGAGGGACATACCTCATATCCTGGGATGGATCTGACTGCCTCTACCACTGCCAAGGACACCAGGTGCTGGATAAAAGGAATTCTCTGGCCCAGGTTGGAATGTAGAGGGATGGAGAGGTGCAGAGTGGACAGGGCACAGCCCATGGGACTGAGCCAAATGTTCCCACCACGACCTGGGCAGGGACAGGAAAAAGGGGAACTTCAACTCAAGGCAAGAACGTTTATGGAAAAGATCACTTTGTGAATGTAGGTAACAAAAGATAACTGAAGATGTAGATAACTAAAGAGAAAGATTCAAAGGTATCCATCCAAGAATGTGCCAAAAGTTCCTTTAATGGAGTTTTCCAAACTAATTTTGAAAGAAAAAGGGTTAAAGTGCAAAGCTTTTTCTTCAAAAAAATATTGGAATTTTTAAAATATTCCCATCTCTGTAAGTGTTCAAGGCCAGGTTGGATGGGGCTTTGAGAACCTGGTTTGGTGGAAGGTGTGGCAGGGGATGGAACATGATGATCTTTAAGGTCCCTTCCAACTCAGGCCATTCTATAATTCCTTCCAACCCTTCCAGGCCATTCTATAATTCTGTAATTCTTTAAGGTCCCTTCCAACTCAGGCCATTCTATAATTCTGTCATTCTTCAAGGTCCCTTCCAACTCAGGCCATTCTATAATTCTGTAATTCTTTAAGGTCCCTTCCAACTCAGGCCATTCTATAATTCTGTAATTCTTTAAGGTCCCTTCCAACTCAGGCCATTCTATAATTCTGTTCTGAGCTTCTGAAGGACAAGCTGCTGCTCAATTTCCCAGCATGTCCTAAATCCCCTGCTTCCAGGATTTTCCTGGTCTCTGCTAACAGACACATTTTAAAGATCTTGCTTTGTTCAAGTGGAAAAGCATTTCTGAAAATGCTCTGTGTGCACCCAGAAAAGCACCCAAACTCTGAACCACCCTGCACTGAAACCAGGGAATCATCTCCTCACGGATCTGTGATCGGAAAAGCCTCTTGGGCCACACACTCTGCTCTTCCAGAGGAATAAATGTGGCTTTTAAAGAAGTGCCAGCATTTTTCTGGGCTGGAAACACGACTTGCTTACATTTATCTGCTCAGGCAGGTCCTTCAGACTCAATCTCAGAGCAAGTCAAGCCCCAGTCCTGCTCCAGTTAACCCAGTTTCAGTTTTCATCTGCAGCTCTGACTTGTGTTACACCGAGTGTAGTGATGGCAGCTTTTGTGACTGGCAAAACTTTTTTGGCAGGAACCAGGAGACCATTAAATCATTTCTGCAAAAGCCAACAAACATCCTGAAAATGTTTACTTTGGTCTCTTATTACCTTTTGGGTTTTCAGTTTGAATCCAAAGTTTGAGCAGGAGGAGAAGAGGACAGGCTTATTCTATGGATTATATTATCAGAAATGCTCATAATGCAGCTTAAAATGTCCTATTTTGTGTATTTAATACACATTTATGAGCAAAATAAGGAGATTTACTCACCTTTCCCTTGTGTTTGTCGAACAGCCACTGCTATTAAACCCATCTCCTCAGGCAACTCGAACATTAACCTGCCAATTAGGGAAAAAACCAAAAACCCCACATGCTTATCAGCTGCAACACTAAGCTACATTCATGAAAATCAAGGCTTAAATATCAGGTAATATTTTATGTTAACGTTGCACCACCGTTTTTTTCAGTTAACATTTAGTCCCGATCCAAACCCATTAGAATATTAAAAAATGATTGGCTGCAAAACAATAATGTAAAATATTATTTTATCTGAAATGAGTCAGAGCTATAGTTCATTTGAGTTCTGATAACCCAGGTTTTGTATTTCTTCACTTCTTCCTCAAGTGCTCATTTTTTGGGTGTCCCTATCCTCAGCAAGTGACAACCAGCAATTCCAAACATTTGTTTCTACTTACAGCGAATTTTTGCTCATACTACAAAATATAAGAGCAGCAGTTTCTGATTATTTAGAAAACCAATATGGTGGCAATAAAGCAGTTTAAAAGATACACTATCCCCTGAGAACTAATTATGATTTAACTACAGTAAATAAATCTACACCTTCTGAGAGCTCTAGAGAACACTGGCTTATTTTAGGCTTGTGTTCTGCTTTTAAAATAGTTTCACTTAAAAGAATACTAACTTTCCTCTGGGGATAAGTAGAAAGTGCACTTTAACACCACCGAATGAGTCAATGCTACACTTAAAATAAAAAAAAAATTTAAAAAAGGAAAGAAGAAAAAACCCTACTGTGAGAACTTTGTTCAAGCCACTTTTAAACAGATCTGAACTGAACCATGATCCTCCTCCATTTCACATTTTCAGGGTTATTTCAGAGATAAAACATATTCAAGATGTTGCCTGTGAGGTAAGCCCAAAAAGGGATGTCTAGCCCTCAAATCTGCTTCTCCCACAGGCACAAACACGGTGTTGTTCATTCCTATAAAAGCAATCTTGTCTCAGGGGTAAGGGCAGCCCAAATCAGAGAAAAAAAAGCACCATTCACAATGATTTCCTGTGAGAAATGGATTTGTAAAGAATTTCCAAAATTTGACAGAAAGTTTATGTAGTGTCGTATATTTGTAAATACTGATATAAGGTGTAAATAAGTTTTAAAATATGGTTTTGCAAAATGATTAGGTATTTTAGAGAATTAGAACTGTGAAAGATGTATTGTAGTAAGACTATGTAAGGAAAAAATGTAGATAATTGGTGTTAGAAGTAATAGTAGTATTGTGTGGTAAAAGTTAGTAAGCTTAAATAAATAATAGTTAATAAGTTTAAATAAAAACATTTTTAAAGTATTGTAATTAAGAAACAGGTTGGCTTCTGATGGAATGGCATTGACTTTTCCATCTCTTGTATGTCACTATTCAAGACTCATAATAGAATAAAATCTTCTAAAACACCTCTCAGTTGCCTCATCTCTGTAACAGCTGAGAAAACCAACAATTTCCCCTGAATTTCAGATGGGTTTGGGAGCTGTTTCAAGCTCTGCAATTGAGGAGGTGCAGGAGCAGCAAGGAGGAGCTGTGAGTGTCCCACAGAGACACAATTCTTTGTGCTGGGATGAGGAACCATCCATTGCTCCTGCTCCACACTCTGATAAATGAGACATCAGCAACTCCTGGCGCTGTGGCAACAACAAAATGCAAGAAACTCAGAGATTTCAGAGTATTTTTCAAATGCCTGACTCAATTTAGGTTGGATATCAGGAAAAAGTTTTTCACTGAAAGGGTGAGAAAGTTCTGGAATGGCTGCCTGGGAGGTGGTGGAGTCCCCATCCCTGGGTGTGTTTAACAAAGCCTGGATGTGGCACTGGGGGCCAGGGTTCAGTTGAGCTGTTGGGGCTGGGCTGGACTCATGATTCTGGGAATTCTGGGAATTCTGGGAATTCTGTGAATTGCTCTGCACAACTCCCTGACAGGAGCGGCACTGAGGGGGGTTGAGCTCTGCTGCCGTGTCCCAAGGGAAAGGAGGAGAGGAAATGGCCTCAAATTTAGGAAGGACCTTGGGACACTGAGCACATCCAGAGGGACAACGAGGCTGGAGAGGGGCTGGGAACACAAACCCTGTGAGGAACCCCTGAGGGAGCTGGGGGTGCTCAGCCTGGAGAAAAGGAGACTCAGGGCTGCCCTCATCACCCTGCACAGCTCCTGAAAGGTGCCTGTGCTCAGCTGGGGCTGGGCTCTTTCTCCAGCAGCACTGACACAACCAGAGCACACAGCCTCAAGCTGCACCAAGGGAAATACAGGTTGGAGAGCAGGAAAAAGGTTTTTCCAGCAAGGGTGAGAAAGTTCTGGAATGGCTGCCCGGGGAGGTGGTGGAGTCCCCATCCCTGGGTGTGTTTAACAAAGCCTGGATGTGGCACTGGGGGCCAGGGTTCAGTTGAGCTGTTGGGGCTGGGTTGGACTCGATGCTCTTGAAGGTCTCTTCCAACCCAGTGATTCTGGGAATTCTGTGATTCTACTTTCATGGTGATGAGGTTATTGGAATACCCAAGCAAAGTCTGGGTCACAAATGCCTTTGCAAATCACAAATCACAGAATCCTGGAATGGTTTGGGTTGGAAGGGACCTTAAAGATCATCCAGTTCCACCCCCTGCCATGGGTAGGGACACACAAACCAGCAGGAGCTGGACCAGGCCCCACAATGTTTTCCCCATTATTCCTGAGTCATGGAGATGCCATCAAAGGCCAACAGCCAGAAAATCTCCTTGCAGTCACCTTCCATGGAACACACCTTGGGAATTGTCTCCTCTGGACACTGTGGATCACATGCTGAGACCAGACCCACCTATCTACCACCTTTAGCAGTAAATTTTACCTCTTGACACTAAATCCCAGAATCATCAAGGCTGGAAGAGCCCACCAGCATCACCCCAATCCCTGTCCCCAAGGGCACATCCAGACTCCCCTGGGACAATTCCAGGGACTCCAAACCTCCCTGGGCAGCTCAGCCCAAGGCCTGACCACTCTGCCAGGGAAATTTTCTTTGCCAATCTCCAACCTGAGCCTGCCCTGGTGCCATTTGAGGCCATTTCCTCTCCTCCTTTCACTTCCACCAACCCTCCCTCACTGTCCCTCCTGCAATGAGCTCCCCCTGATCCCCTTTTCTCCAGGCTCAGCCTCTCCAGCTCCCTCAGCTGCTCCTCCCAGGATTTGTTTTCCAGATCCTTCTCTTCTCTGGACACACTCCAGCCCCTCAGGGGGAAAATCCCCCAAAGCTCAGGAGGTTTCATCCCTGCCTTCTGGGAGCAGTTTGATTACAACACCAAGTCCATGCTTTTGCAACATAAAAATCCAATTTAAACTTGGACACACAGTTAGGAAGAAATTAAAGGCTTTGTTGAAACACACGGATTTCTGCTGGTCCTCCATTCATGTATCTCTTTTTAAATAATGAAATAAAAAATAAAAATCATGCGCTGCCATGAGGGGAGGAAAATAAACAGAGCAGGAAAAAAGCTAATTAGGAATGCAAAACACAGGCTTCTGCACCAAAGAGATACAATCAGGAGAACAGATGATGCAGCTCTGGGAGACCTGGCAGCAGGTAACAACTTATTACATGGAGAGGCTGAGGCTGGACTTGCAAGGGTCACAAAGAAATTCTTTAAAGGACACAACACGGGGAAGTTGTTAATTCCCAGACTGATGCACCAAGAGACACACAGATTGATTTTTTACTACTTCCTGAGATTGTGCTGGAATTAACATGAAGCCAATGATAATAAAATTCTGCACACAGCCTCCTGCCTGCCTTCCCCCAGCTTCAGAGCTCTGAGCATGGTGTGTGCTTGTTGGTTTGGTGGGGCTTTTTTTCTTCTCTGAGAGAAACAACTTGGATTTTCCTTACCAGAAAGATTAACTGTACGTGCACTTTTTTACATATTGACTTCCCTTCTTCTCTTTCAACTTAATCAGTTGCAGACTTAACAATTTCATTTTTCTGCAGAGTGGCTTAATCATAGTGCTCACCACATTTCCCCCCTCCATGAAATATTTTCCTTCAAGAAATTATCTTTTTTTTTGTGCTCTTTAACCATCATGCTCTGGGTATTAATTCCAAAAACCAGAATGAGATAGAAGATTATGGCAACATGAAAACAAATTTACCCATCAGGAAGAATATCAGATGACATCTATATGATCATAGAAGATGATACTGGAATTTTATGTAAACTTTTCTTTTTTTTTGAACATTTTTGTGGTATTTTCCAAAATGTGAGCAAGGCACTTTTGGCATTCAGCTGAAATAGTGAGAGGTTCTAGCACAGTTTTTTCTACAAATACCCTCCTCTCCACCCTGTAGTGCATGTTATGAGTGCTGACATGAGTAATAAACAATATTTAATTATTTTACAGAAATTCCAAGTGTAAGGAGGACTCTCCTGCCAACACAACGACTTTTCATCCTACATGAACATAAAATGGGAACTGAAACCCCCAAAACCACGTTTGACTAATGTTAACAGCTATAAATTTCATTGATGTTGTGGGTTTAAGGTTGAAACTCTCATTAAAGCATCCTGCTGTGTTACAGTATTGCAGAGGCATTACCACAGCCAGCAGAGCATTCCAGATGTTCAAATACCTGGGCACAAGAGTTATGGGCGGATTTGGCCCTTCCCTTCAAGTTCCTTGCCTGAAAATCTCACTCTCAAAAAGGTTGTTTAGGGAATATTGTAAAAGCAACAGAAAAAACAAAACAAAACAAAACAAAATAAAAACAAAAACCAACCAACCAAAAAAAAAAAAAAAAAACAACAAAAAACCCAAAAACAACAAAAAACCCAAACCTTTCAATATTAGTCCAATCAATGAATTCCAGAATTATATATTTAGGTTGGTGGGCCATGGTTAGATGAGAAGACACCATGAATGAGAGTAGGTTTAGGATTAGATATTGGGAAAAAATATTTCTCTGGGAAGATGGGAAGGCCATGGAAAGAATTCCCAGAGCAGCTGTGGCAGCCCCTGGAGCGCCCAAGGCCAGGCTGGAGCAGCCTGGGATAGTGGAAGGTGTCCCTACCCATGCCATGGATGTAATTGGACAATCTTTGATGTCTCTTCCAACCCAAACCATTCACTGACTCTATCAAATATAAAATAAATGTTGTTATTGACCCCAAAGCAGCAGTTTCTGTGAGTGACACCATGCTGGGAATCTGCTAAAAGCCACCAAATCAGGAAATGTGGGAAGTTTTGAGGATGAACGAACCCTGCATTCAGTTTCTTTGGGTGCCAGGTAGATGGAATCTTATGGGTGACATCTCTGAAGGACAAAGGAGCTCAACAGATCTGGTCCTTAAAAATTCCCCCTCACAAAATATCCATGTCACAATCCTGAGGAAAATAAGGAGGTAAACAGAGGCCGCTTTGGCTAAAAAAGGGAATCCAAGAGGGTAAAAAATGTCCAAAAAAGATGGAAGCAAGGAGGAGTACTACAAAGGAGAAATGCAGAAATATGGTCCAGAGAATGGAAAACTCAATTATATTAGAGACTGGGGAGGAAAAAAAAAGGCAACAAGAACTTCTGCTGGAATGTGATTAAAAAAAAAAAAGGAAAATGGGGGGTCTCAGGTGACTGAGGCTAAAACACAGTGGATACATCTCAGGCTGAGCTACTCAAGGAATTCTTTGCCCAGGTCTTCACCAACAAAGTCTTCCAGGACTTCACACTGAATTCAGGGAGAAGAGGAAGCACCAGCAGTAGAAAAGAATTGATCTCATAAATCTCTTGGGAAATCCTGGCTCAGTCAGGTCGGTGAGAGCAGAGGGGATGGATCTGAGAGTGCTGAGGGCACATCCATCTCTGCCATCCTCATGGCCAAGGACATCAGGGTTTGAGAGGGAAAACATCTCCAAGCTGTTCTTTCAAACATCCCTGTATCCAAGTCAAGCCTTGAGCAGAAAGGGTCTGGATTCTGGGATTGAAAATCCTGGTTTGTACTCCAGCTGTGAGCTGGATACAACTGCAGACCCTCAGGGGGTTCTCCAAGACTTGTCCTATTTAATGTCTTCAGAAGTTTAATAAGAGGTGAAGGAAAGGAGGGAATTCAGGAGGAAATGGCACACACATCCAGCTTGTGAGTAACACCGAGCTGTGGGGATAACTAAACTCTGGAATAGGATGTGGAGTTTTTCCAGACCTGACTGGAAAAAGCCTTTATCAGGCTGGTCAGAATTCATTGTTGACTCTGCTTAAAAGAAAGAGTTTGGACTAGAGACCTTCAGGGATTCTTGACACCAGAAAATGCACAGGAACTTGGCATCTCTAGTGTTTCCAGCAGACATTCAGGTTTGGCTGAAATCAGTCAGAAATTAGCCATTGTAACTGTTAAATCAGTGATTTAACAAAAATTAGCCATTGTAACTGTTAAATCAGTGATTTAGCAGAAATTAGCCACTGTAACTGTTAAATCAGTGATTTAACAGAAATTAGCCATTGAAACTTTTAAATCAGTGATTTAACAGAAATTAGCCATTGAAACTGTTAAATCAGTGATTTAGCAGAAATTAGCAATTGTACCTGTTAAATCAGTGATTTAACAGGAATTAGTCATTGTAACTGTTAAATCAGTGATTTAACAGAAATTAGCCATTGAAACTGTTAAATCAGTGATTTAGCCCCAGTGGTGGTCACTGGAATCCCATCTCCCAGGCAGGATCCTAAAGCCATCTGCACACTCTCTTACAAGCCTAAATATTTACATTTCTCCATCCTCCACTTTCCATGAGGCATTTTACACCCAACCAGGTGCTCCCACAAGATTGCCTCCCCCAGCTGAGACAAGGAGAACACCTCAGCTGTTAATCCAACTCTGGCCGATTTAAATGACAGAAATCTCACTTAAAACTGTGCCTAAATCCAGCAAGAAAAAAAAAAACATTTACCAGAATACCCCTTGACATGAATGCACTCTTCTGTTCTAATGCAAAAATTCACTGCTCCTTTCACTTTCTAGTGGGTTCCCCCACAGCAAAGTTAGCACAGAAAGGGCCATTTAATGTCAAATTCTCCTTGAACTCCTTGGATACACCAAAGCCCTGCACCAGTGAGGAAAAGCATTAAAGGGATTACAATATCCCAGCCATGGGGAAAGCTAAAAAAGCACTGCAACCTTGCACAGCTGGTTCCTTGTTCCCTCAAGAAATGCTACAAAAAGAAGATTGTCCTGAACTAGACAGGGCATTTCCAGCAAGGAATGTTCTCCTGAATGGATGACGTGAGTGAGGAGCTCCCAGAGCCTTTGGCTGGCTGGGTAAATCCTTCAGCAGGGCAATAATAACAATTCAGTTCCAGGGAAAATGCAGGATGGAGGAGGGCTGGGAGCTGGGCAAAGCCACCTGAGATGTTTTTCAGCTCTCCAGAAATGAAAGCTGCTGTTGGCAAAGGGGAAGCAACAGCAAGAGATGCCAGGGGAGAGAAGGGAAGCCTAAATCACCTAAATCACCTCTTTTTTACCACCCATGCGCTCATGCTTGATTGAAATGATGGTATTATGAGCTGGGAATGGTTCATGCTTTGCTGGTGGAATTGCTTTGAGAATCAAGGCCTGCTGCACAGAATTCTACCATGAAATCCTCTTTTTTTTTTTTTTTTCCTCTGCTCATTGCATTTTCAGCTGGTAATTTTCTTGTCTATTTTTATACCTGCTATTTTATAATTAGTCCTTTGTCGATGTTTATAGGCTTTTCCTCTTGAAAAAGACAAAGAAAAAGGGAATTTTAAAACACAGCACCATACAGGGAGAGGTGTCAGGAAACATACCCAAATAAGAAAGGACTCCAAAAAATTAAGTTTGCCAACAAAATGCCAGTAAAATTTGAAACCTGGGTTCAGACACACTGGTCATGTTCCAAAACTGCAAACTTAAAGAACTTCTTTATTCACTAAATCAGTTTCTCTGTGAATATCATCAAGACCACAAAGTTACAGCAAAGGAGGGCGTTTCCAGGGGAGATGTGAGGAGAGTTTAGGAGTTTCTTTCAATTTTTAATTTGAAAAGCAAAAACTTGTCCTGTTTTGAACAACTTATTTCATTTTTTTCCCATCTAGTAAGTAATCTTTTCAATCCATAACCTTTCTTGAAAAAGCTACCTGAAGCCAAAAGTGAACATGGGACAAATGGGAATGAAACAGATTTTGTTAGGAAATAGAACCCCAGTGCCAAGATTTAAGAAACAGAAGATTTACCAGAATGCAATGAAATATATTTATCATAACATAAGAATAGAATCTTCAGGCTAAAGTAAAAATTATAAACACATTGATCAAAGCCAGATCCAGCCCTTCTTGTCTGAGGTCAAACCCAGCACAGAAGAGAACTGCCCTGTGGAAACCCAGGGCACACAGGGAATATTTCTGTGTCTGCTCTGGGGTGCCCTGACCCCCAGGGGAACACTGACTTTGACCCTCATCCATGGAGAAAGTTTCCTAAATTCCAGAATAGACTGGAGCCCACAAAAGTCTGAAATAGATTATAGAGAGCAGTGTGGGTGCATCACTCGGTGAGAAATTGAGGTTTTGGGGTTTTTAGTATGTTGTGGATGGAAGCAAGATGGAGGGCACAGGGTGTTGTCCTGGGTTTCTTCTTCATGCTGCTTCTTCTTCTTCTCCAGGGGTTTGGGTGGCATTTTGTAATTGGGCAGGAAAGTCCCCATTGCAGCTCTTTGGGATCAGTTATTGGGTTAAAAGGGAAAATAATCCAGGTGTCAGTTCTTCATTGGATAGTTTAGTCTTAAAAGTCCTTGTAACAAGAGATTGTGGGTCATCCCACTAGAAAGTGAAAGTAACACAGCCTCGGGACTGGGGCTGGGAACATCAAAAGGATCAACAAAACCAAGAGTGAGGTCCTGACCCTGGGATGGGGCAACCCCTGGGATCCTCCCAGACTGGGATGAGCAGGTGGAGCAGCCCTGGGAGAAGATCTGGGGGTGAGAGCTGGACCTGCCCCAGCCCAGAACCCCACAGTGAGGGGGGGATTGTGTCCCTGAGCCCCCACAGGTGATTTCCCACCTGCAGAGCTGCCCCAGGCCTGGGCCCAGCCCAGGGAGGAGCTGGAGCTGCTGCAGAGAGCCCAGAGGAGGCTCCAGGATGGGCAGAGGGATGGAGCAGCTCTGCTGGGAGGAAAGGCTGGCACAGCTGGCATTGTTCACCTGCACAGGAGAAGCTTTGGGCTGAGCTCAGGGTGGCCTTGCAGGGCCTGAAGGAGCCCCAGGAAAGCTGGAGAGAGACAATTTCCAGGGGATGCAGGGACAGCACACAGGGAATGGCTTCACACTGAAAAAATTACAAGTTTAGGTGGGATGGTGGGAAAAATTCCTTCCCTGTGAGGGTGGGCAGGGGCTGGGCTGGAATTCCCAGAGCAGCTGGGGCTGCCCCTGGATCCCTGGCAGTGCCCAAGGCCAGGTTGGACAGTGGGGCTGGGAGCAGCCCTTGGATGTCCCTGCCCATGGTGAGGCAGAGAACAGAGGCTGGACAGAGCTAAAGAATAAAGCAGGGATTTATTCAAAGGATTTCCTCCATGGATGCACCTTGGGCAGCACCAGAGCCCAGCCAGGGCTGCACCCAAGATGAACCAAAATGGCCCCAAAATGCACGAGCGGGCACGGGGTCTCTCCCTTGGATCAGTTCTGCTCCATTTGCACCTTGCAGTTCATTGTCCCATTCCAGCTTTAGCCCCTGCAGTCCCACCCTGCTTGTTTTTCTCTCTCCAGCCCACGGGGTTTGTGCTCCTGGGCTGAGATTTGGGTCATTTGTCCTTGGTGCCCAGCTGGAGCAGGAATTGTTTTGTCTCCCTGCTCTGTGCACAGAGCTCACCATCCCATAATAAGAAGCCCAGACCCACACACTAAAGCAGCACAGAATCTGAAAACAATAAAAGTTAAACCTGAGGTATCAATGGCAGGGGGGGCACTGGGTGACTTTCAGTGCTCCCTCCCAGCCCAACCCATTCCATGATTGTAAGATGCTTTAAAAATGCTCAAATTTGGTCACTTCCAGAGAAAATCTCAACACAAGCCCAGTGCAGCAGAGCAAGAAACACTTCAGGAAAATAACAAATCCATTTAAAATCAGCATTGGATTCACTAATTCACAGTGAGGCATCACAGACACGAGGATCTCAAAAGTGACCCATTGTGAAGGTGAATTTATCCAATATTCCTCATTATCCCTTATTCCTAAGCTCCCTCTCAGATGAAAAAAGCCAAGTGAGAACTTTCTGCTCACACAGCGATTTTGATGTGATTTTCTGGCCAGTTTCTAGTCTGGGTGATTGCATTTCCTTATGAAAATTTCTCTGCAATTTCTGAAGGCATCACTTCATTTCCTGGCTTAAATCACTGAGGGGGTGAAAGAGTTGCCATGTTTGAGCAGAGAGGTGCTGCAGCGATTCCCAAACAGCCGCTCCAGAACGCACAACAAGAGACGCTGCGTTTATCGCGGAAATTCAAACGAGCACAAACAGGAATTGTGTGAGGTGCCCTCCCAGGATCCTCCCAGAGCCTTGCAAAGGGGGAAAAATCAAAGTATTTCACCAACAAAAAAATTCCATTCCTTGGTAAGGAATTGTGAGAGACTTAAAAAATTAGTAATAATTATTTTCCTTTTTTATATTAATTTTTCCGTTATCTTATTATTAAATCACAGAAGGAACTGTGAAAGACCTAAAAACTTAGTAATAATTATTATTTTCCTCATTTGAATTAATTTTTTGCTTTATTTTATTATTATTATTATTAAAAGTTTCATCAATACTTAAAGTCACAGAAGGAACTGTGAAAGACCTAAAAAATCAGTAATAATTATTTTCCTAATTTAAATTAATTCTTTTCCTTTATCTTATTATTAAAATTGTGTGAGGTGCCCTCCCAGGATCCTCCCAGAGCCTTGCAAAGGGGAAAAATCAAAGTATTTCAACAACAAAAAAATTCCATTCCTTGGTAAGGAATTGTGAGAGACTTAAAAAATAGTAATAATTATTTTCCTTTTTTATATTAATTTTTCCTTTATCTTCTTATTATTAAATCACAGAAGGAACTGTGAAATCTAAAAAATTAGTAATAACAATTATTTCCTAACTGAAATTAATATTTTTCCTTTATCTTATGAAAAGTGTCATCAATACTTTAAATCACAGAAGGAACTATGAAATATCTCAAAAATTAGTATTAATTATTTCACTTATTTATTTCTTTTCCTTTATCTTCTTCTTATTATTAAAAGTTTCATCAATACTTAGTCACAGGAGGAACTATGAAAGACCTAAAAATTGGTAATAATTTTTTCACTTATTTAAATTAATAGGTTTTTTCCTTTATCTTATTATTATTGAAAATTTCATCAATACTTAAAGTCACAGAAGGATCTGTGAAAGACCTCAAAAATTAGTAATAATTATTATTTTCCTCATTTGAATTAATTTTTTGCTTTATTTTATTATTATTATTATTAAAAGTTTCATCAATACTTAAAGTCACAGAAGGAACTGTGAAAGCCCTAAAAAATTAATGATAATTATTTTACACATTAAATTTATTATTATTATTATTATTATTATTATTATTATTAATAATAATAATAATAATAATAATAATAATAATAATAATAATAATAACAACAACAATAATAATATAATAATAAAAGTTTCATCAATACTTAAAATCACAGAAGGAACTGTGAAGGACCTAAAAAATTAGTAATAATTATTTTCCTCATTTAAATTATTTTATTGTCCTTTATCTTATTATTATTATTTTGCAAAGTTTCATCAATACTTAAAATCACAGAAGGAACTGTGAAAGACCTAAAAAATTAGTAATAACAATTATTTCCCTTATTTAAATTAATAGTTTTTCCTGTATCTTATTATTATTAAAAGTTTCATCAATACTTTTAAATCACAGAAGTAATTAATACTTAGGAAAACCCTCTAAAACCTTTGATTTTTTCCCCATGATTTGCTTTAATTTCTTTTATTTTCTGCCTGCAACATCCATTGTGCTCAAAATTGAGGTTCTGGATGCAGCAAATTCCCAGTTTTCTTCATCCAATGCTAACTGAAAAAATAATTTGAATTATTCTCCTCTTTTTGAAGGCACACACAACAGCTTTCCTGCACTAAAACAAAAGGCAGCACAATTTCACACTGCCATTTCCTCTGGTCCTCTCAATTTAACTCTCTGAAAAAAAAATATATTTCAAGATAATTAACTAAAATTTTAGGCAAATTTCTCCATTACCTCAATTTTCCTTGGTCAAAAGCACGTGAGCTTCAATCTCCAAATTCTCATCTCTCACCATTTCATTGAAAAATTTAACTAATTTTATGAAAAAATAACTAATTGAAAAATTGAAAATTTAATTGCAAAATACACACAGAAGGTCTTCAAAGTTCTAAATGCTGGTGAATATTCTGATTTTTGGGCCGTGTATGGTACAAACATCATCACTGAGGTGCTTACTGGACACATTACTTGGCATCCAATCAAATCTTCCTCAATTTTTCCCAATTGTGGCTTCATAAATTGGCAGGTAAAGCACAATTATTTCCCTTGCATGCCTTTTTTTCCATTAAGAATGCTGATGCATGAAATCTTTGGGGGAAAAAAAAAAAAGGCTTATGAACATTTTGCTGTGTAAAAGCAATCAAAACACCCCATTCCTTCCACGTCAATGAACCCAGAATTTAATCAAAAAACTCCCACTGACAAAATACCAGGTTTTGAATCCTCCTCTAATCAAAACAGAGGTGGAACACTGAGAAATTTAATGTATAAATATAATTATAATATAAAATATATTAAAAACCCAACTATAGAGCAGATAAATAAACATAATAGATAAATAACGTAAATATAAATTATAATGTAAGAGATTAAGGAGAAGTTTAATGCAAACTTTGAGGAGAAAAAGGGGTTTTTTTGCCTCAAAGTGTTTCAGTGCGAGCTGATTTTAAAATAAAATCATTAAGAAATGGCAGTTGAGCTCTAAAGTTGTAGCTAAAATTTGAAATAGTTTGTTTGCCAAGTAAAGTTTAGAATATTATTTTTAATAATATTTTAAATAAGTAAATAAAATTTTAATATTTTAATATAGTAAATAAAAATAATTATAAAAATAAAACTATTATAAATATTATAAATAATTTATAAAAATTAAGATTATCTTAAAGATTAATTTATATATTATAAATTATATAATTATTAATAATTTATAATGCTATTTAGAAATTATATTTATTTATAAATTAATTTATAAAGTAATAGAAATGTTATAATTAATTTTTATTCATTATAAAAATTAATTTTTCTTTTTAATGTTATTAGACCTGATGGGATGTTTACTATATCAATAATTTTTCAAAGGAAAGATAGATCCAGAAAAGCTGCTGCTCTCTAAGAGGAGGAAATAATTTCTCAAAGAGGAAATAATTTTACCAATGCCATTTTTCCTTTAAAACACACAAATGAACATTATCTCCAACATCCCTACACAGAATTTCCTCCTGAAGAAAGAACAGATTTTTGTTTCCTGATTTCAAGACCCAGATCATGTGAAGAGAGAACAATCCAGAAAAATACATTGCTTTTCTCGTGGTGAATTCCAGAAAAATACATTGCTTTTCTCATGGTGAATTCCAGAAAAATACATTGCTTTTCTCATTGTGAATTCCAGAAAAATACATTGCTTTTCTCGTGGTGAATTCCAGAAAAATACATTGCTTTTCTCAAGGTGAATTCCAGAAAAATACATTGCTTCTCTCATGGTGAATTCCAGAAAAATACATTGCTTTTCTCATGGTGAATTCCAGAAAAATACATGGCTTTTCTCTTTGTGAATTCCAGAAAAATACATTGCTTTTCTCGTGGTGAATTCCAGAAAAATACATTGCTTTTCTCATGGTGAATTCCAGAAAAATACATTGCTTTTCTCATTGTGAATTCCAGAAAAATACATTGCTTTTCTCAAGGTGAATTCCAGAAAAATACATTGCTTTTCTCTTTGTGAATTCCAGAAAAATACATTGCTTTTCTCAAAGTGAATTCCAGAAAAATACATTGCTTTTCTCTTTGTGAATTCCAGAAAAATACATCGCTTTTCTCTTTGTGAATTTCAGAAAAATACATTGCTTTTCTCAAGGTGAATTCCAGAAAAATACATCGCTTTTCTCTTTGTGAATTCCAGAAAAATACATTGCTTTTCTCAAGGTGATTCCAGAAAAATACATTGCTTTTCTCATGGTGAATTCCAGAAAAATGCATTGCTTTTCTCTTTGTGAATTCCAGAAAAATGCATTGCTTTTCTCTTTGTGAATTCCAGAAAAATACATTGCTTTTCTCTTTGTGAATTCCAGAAAAATACATTGCTTTTCTCATGGTGAATTCCAGAAAAATACATTGCTTTTCTCATGGTGAATTCCAGAAAAATACATTGCTTTTCTCATGGTGAATTCAACACACCAGCTGAGCTCAGCTGGCTCTGCACCCATAGAAATGATCATTAAAACACAAAAAATGCTCTCATCAAGCAGCAGAGTTTCATCCCTGCCAGTGCCAAGAGAAACCCCAAGATTTCTAAATTCAGAATTAAAGCCCAAAGTGCTTTTCTGACTCTGCAAAGCAGCTGAATCAAGGACAGCAAAGTTCTGTTTCCAAATAATTGGTGAATATTTTGAAACCCTCTCATTTTTGGGCTGTGCCAGCTCCAAGGCAGACGCCCAATAATTCATTTCATGGCTGATTAAAAATGGATTTCAAAATAAGGAAGTTGCTTTCTGCTGGCCACAGCATCATCCAAAGCCATTAAATAATGTGGATTTTAACCACAGGCTCACACAAAATACAGCTGCTACTCAAAGCCCCAAAAAAGGGATTTCCTTTGTCAGGGTGGGCAAAAAAAAAATCCCAAAAGTTTTAATTCAAATTCTTCACATTGGAAAGGTGGAAGTTCCTACTTCTGAGAGGTTAAAATATGCCCAGAAAGAATAAAATGTTGTACAAATAAAAACAAGAAATTCCTATCCTGAGAGGTGGTGGCTGGGTCACCACAGAATCAAGAAGGTTTGGGTTGAAAAGTAAATTTATCTTGAATTTTGGCATCTTGACATCTGCATGTAATAGAGGATGAAATCTTGATATTCCAAAGAACAGAAAAGAAAAAAAGTATTGCTACTCAAAGCCCCAAAAAAGGGATTTCCTTCACACTGGAAAGGTGGAAGTTCCTACTTCTGAGAGGTTAAAATATGCCCAGAAAGAATTAAATATTGTACAAATAAAATATGTACAAATAATTCTTATCCTGAGAGGTGGTGGATGGATCACCACAGAATCAAGAAGGTTTGGGTTGGAAAGTAAATTTATCTTGAATTTTGGCATCTTGACATCTGCACGACATAGAGGATGAAATCTGGATATTCCAAAGAACAGAACAGAAAAAAACTGTTGCTACTCAAAGCCCCAAAAAAGAGATTTCCTTTGTCAAGGTGGGCAAAAAAAATCCCAAAAGTCCCCAGGTAATGTTGTTAATTCAAATTCTTCACATTGAAAAGCTGGAAGTTCCTACTTCTGAGAGGTTAAAATATGCCCAGAAAGAATAAAATGTTGTACAAATAAAATATGTACAAATAATTCTTATCCTGAGAGGTGGTGGCTGGGTCACCACAGAATCAAGAAGGTTTGGGTTGGAAAGTAAATTTATCTTGAATTTTGGCATCTTAACACTCTGCATGTCATAGAGGATGAAATCTGGGTATCCCAAAGAACAGAAAAGAAAAAAATGTCTTTAATTCTTGCATTACCTCACCAAACCCAGGAATTCCTTCCAAATACTGACTAAAAGCATATAAAACTCTATTTCTGTATCACTATAAACCATTTTTCGGTTTAGGAAAGGCTGAAACAATTGGGATTGTTCACCTGGAGAGGAGAAGCTTTGGGGTGAGCTCAGAGCAGCCTTGCAGGGCCTGAAGGATCCAACAAGAAACAGGGAGAGAGACAATTTCCAAGGGATGGAGGGGCAGGAAAAAGGGGAATCAATAATAATGGAAATCAGAAATTAATTGCTGAACCACCTGGCAGATCTCTGGGTCCTCCTTCATCAATTTTTTTGTGCATTACTCAGCTGTAAAGGAAAATACAAGAAACTTTCTCATTCAGCTTTGCTAACCCATTTCTAAAAAAAAAACCAGGTGCTGTGAAGTGGTATTTTATTTAAAATGAAAAAGTGAGGTTTTATCAAGGGTTAGGGCATGATGTAGCAAAGAATTCCTTTGGCTGGAGAAGGAGAAAAATGTGGAGGAATGACTTAAATGGGAAGTTACAGACAGAGATATGCAAAACTGCTGGGAAACAGATTAATAAGAGAAATAAATATGTGGAATAAAAGAAAAATCCGCAGTTAGTCACATTTGTGTGAGGTAAAAAAAATCCATGGCAAAATGAGCCCCAGCTGGAAATCCCCACTCCAAAATCAAATTGGTTCTGACAGGGACAACATAAATCTGACCCAAATTCACAGCACAGCCCCAGAGTGTTGGAAGGATTCTCTGCCCTACTCATAAAGGCTCACAACCATGGAGAAACAGCAGCTCACCTAAGCAAAATTCTTTTTTTTTTTTTAGCAATTTTTAAAGGCAAAATTCTTACATCTGCATTTGAAATGTTGTCCCATACCCAGTGAAAATGGGGAAATGCTCATTCATTTTTTTCCTTTACCAGGCACTTGAGTGAAAGTTTCTTTACACTGTTCTTGAGTTCTTTTGAGGAAAGAAATACAAATCTTTGCTCTCCCACTCTCAGCCCTACTCACAAAAGCTCATAACCATGGAGAAACAATAGCTCACTTCAGCAAAATTCCATTTTTTAACAATTTTTAAGGGCAAAAGTACTACATCTGCATTTGAAATGTTGTCCCATACCCACTGAAAATGGGGAAATGCTCATTCGTTTTCTTCTTGTACCACAGGAACACTCACCTGAGTAGAAGTTTCTTTACACTGTTCTTGTGTACTTTTGAGGAAAGAAATACAAATCTTTGCTCTCCCACTCTCAGCCCTACTCACAAAATCTCACAGCTATGGAGAAACAACAGCTCACTTAAAATTCCATTTTTTAGCAATTTTTAAAGGCAAAATCCTTGCATCTGCATTTGAAATGTTGTCCCATACCCAGTGAAAATGGGAAAATGCTCATTCATTTTTTTCCTTTACCAGGCACTTAAATGAAAGTTTCTTTACACTGTTCTTGTGTTCTTTTGAGGAAAGAAACACAATTCTTTGCTCTCCCACTCTCAGCCCTACTCACAAAAGCTCATAACCATGGAGAAACAATAGCTCACTTCAGCAAAATTCCATTTTTTAACAATTTTTAAGGGCACAAGTACTACATCTGCATTTGAAATGTTGTCCCATACCCACTGAAAATGGGGAAATGCTCATTCATTTTCTTCCTGTACCACACACTTGAGTGAAAGTTTCTTTACACTGTTCTTGTGTTCTTTTGAGGAAAGAAACACAATTCTTTGCTTTCCCACTCTCAGCCCTACTCATAAAATCTCACAACTATGGAGAAACAACAGCTCATTTAAGCAAAATTCCTTTTTTTAGTAATTTTTAAAGGCAAAATTCCTCCATCTGTGTTTCTGGGCTGAAATGTCCCATACCCACTGAAAATGGGGAAAAGTTCATTCATTCTTTTCCTGTACCAGGCACACGAGTGAAAGTTTCTTTACACTGTTCTTGTGTACTTTTAAAGAAAGAAACACAATTCTTTGCTTTCCCACTCTCAGCCCTACTCACAAAATCCCAACTATGGAGAAAACAACAGCTCATTTAAGCAAAATTCCTTTTTTTTTTAGCAATTTTTAAAAGGCAAAACTCCTCCATCTGCATTTCTGGGCTGAAATGTTGTCCCATACCCAGTGAAAATGGGGAAATGTTCTTTCATTTTCTTCCTGTACCACACTCTTGCATAAAAGTTTCTTTACACTGTTCTTGAGTTCTTTTGAGGAAAGAAACACAATTCTTTGCCATCCCACTCTCAGCCCTACTCACAAAATCTCACAACTATGGAGAAACAACAACTCACCTAAGCAAAATTCCTTTTATTAGTAATTTTTAAAGGAAAAAATCCTCCATCTGTGTTTCTGGGCTGAAATGTCCCATACCCACTGAAAATGGGGAAATGCTCATTCATTTTCTTCCTGTACCACACACTTGAGTGAAAGTTTCTTTACACTGTTCTTGAGTTCTTTTGAGGAAAGAAACACAATTCTTTACTTTCCCACTCTCAGCTCTACTCACAAAAGCTCACATCCATGGAGAAGCAACAGCTCAATCAAAATTCCATTTTTAAACAATTTTTAAGGGCACAAGTACTACATCTGCATTTGAAATGTTGTCCTATACCCAGTGAAAATGGGGAAATGCTCATTAAGTTTTTCCTGCACCAGGTGCTTAAATGAAAGTTTCTTTGCAGTGTTCTTGTGTTCTTTTGAGGAAAGAAACACAATTCTTTGCTTTCCCACTCTCAGCCCTACTCATAAAATCTCACAGCTATGGAGAAACAACAGGTCATTTAAGCAAAATTCCTTTTTTTAGTAATTTTTAAAGGCAAAATTCCTCCATCTGTGTTTCTGGGCTGAAATGTCCCATACCCACTGAAAATGGGGAAAAGTTCATTCATTCTTTTCCTGTACCAGGCACACGAGTGAAAGTTTCTTTACACTGTTCTTGTGTACTTTTAAAGAAAGAAACACAATTCTTTGCTTTCCCACTCTCAGCCCTACTCACAAAACCTCACAACTATGGAGAAACAACAGCTCATTTAAGCAAAATTCCTTTTTTTTTTTTTTTTAGCAATTTTTAAAAGGCAAAACTCCTCCATCTGCATTTCTGGGCTGAAATGTTGTCCCATACCCACTGAAAATGGGGAAAAGCTCATTCATTCTTTTCCTGTACCACACTCTTGAGTAAAAGTTTCTTTGCAGTGTTCTTGAGTTCTTTTGAGGAAAGAAACACAATTCTTTGCTCTCCCACTCTCAGCTCAACTCATAAAATCTCACAGCTACGGAGAAACAACAGCTCACCTAAGCAAAATTCCTTTTTTTAGCAATTTTTAAAGGCAAAACTCCTGCATCTGTGTTTCTGGGCTGACATGTTGTCCCATACCCACTGAAAATGGGAAAATGCTCATTCATTTTTTTCCTTTACCAGACACTTGAGTGAAAGTTTCTTTACACTGTTCTTGAGCTCTTTTGAGGAAAGAAACACAATTCTTTGCTTTCCCACTCTCAGCTCTACTCACAAAATCTCACAGCTATGGAGAAACAACAGCTCACTTAAAATTCCATTTTTTAGCAATTTTTAAAGGCAAAATCCTTGCATCTGCATTTGAAATGTTGTCCCATACCCACTGAAAATGGGGAAATGCTCATTAAGTTTTTCCTGCACCAGGTGCTTAAGTGAAAGTTTCTTTACACTGTTCTTGTGTTCTTTTGAGGAAAGAAACACGATTCTTTGCTCTCCCACTCTCAGCTCTACTCATAAAATCTCACAACCATGGACAGGCAACAGCTCACTTATGCAAAAATCCATTTTTTAGCAATTTTTAAAGGCAAAATTCCTGCATCTGTGTTTGAAATGTTGTCCCATAGCCACTGAAAACGCTCATTCATTTTTTTCCTGTACTAGGCACTCAAGTAAAGTTTCTTTGCAGTGTTCTTGAGTTCTTTTGAGGAAAGAAACACAATTCTTTGCTTTTCCCACTCTCCCCACCTAAGGAATCATGTTTCCTACACCCTGAACAATTCCCTTTTTTCCCTGCTCTGTACCATGCCCAGCAAATCCACACTTTTTGAAGCCTGGTGCTGAAAACTGTGCCAATAACTCCAGTTAAACCCTCGCAGTGTTGAGTGGAACTGCAAGGATTAGCCTGACATTTTCAGCACATTTTTAAGCACTTTTGTATGAATTTCAGTGCCAGTCCTCACCTCCTTTGTTACAACAGGAATTTATTTTTAACTCACATCGAATTGCTCACTCAGACTTAAAGAAGCTCTCGTGAAAATTGATATTCAACCACTCTCTCTCCATTTCATGATTTGCATCTGATTATTTGAGGCCACGCTTTGATTTCTCAAGCTTTGAGTTTTAAATTCACCTTTTTACAAGCTTACGGATTCTCCCAGCAAAGAGGAGCTTTTGATAAGGAAACCTTCAATTCTGTCACCCAAATTCTTCATGGAAATGACTGAAGCTGTGGCAGATCTGAAGCCTCAGCAGTCTGGCCTAGGAAGAGATCTTGGATTTAAGGTTTTAGATTTAAGAACAGCATTTAAACCCTTCAGCTGTGACATGGAGGAGTTAAGCACCTAAAAGGGGAAAGATCACTGGAGAGAAAAAAATGATCATCTTTCCTTTTCTCCGCTAAGAGAATTTTAACAAGCAACTCTTCACAGAATTAATAAAGTTGCAGCTGTAAATGTCAACTGTTTGCAGCTGTCTGTCTCCTCCACCTTGCACAATATATTTAACATTGAATATAACTGAGAAGGAAAAAGGGGAGGAAATACTTTTCCCTTCACATATATATTTTTTTAATGTCTTTTTCCACAAGTACTCCATAAATAATTTCGACTTTTCAACCAGGAACATCAGACTAAGCTAACAGAACACTGTACTCCTATTTATCCAGAATAAACCTGTAAAACCCATTTTCCTATCACCCTTGTTTTATGGGATAACCTCTCCACTGCAGCAAATAAAAACTCCTGGTGTTCCCTTTTTATCATTCAATCCAACATCCAGAGCCATCCTGCCCCTGGAGGTCTTTTCTCGTTCACAACTTGCAAACTCTGGGTCAGGGACCATCATTTTGTGTCTGTGTCACTCCTGGTGGCATCACTGGCGTGGCTCAATCGATTCAGCAAAAGGAATCCAAAGGCCAAGGAGAGGTGAAATCCAACAATCCCACAGCAGGTCCTTCATCCCTGCAGTGCACCCAGCAGGGGAAAACTGTCTTCTCCTCACACAGGGTTCCCAGTAATGTGGGCAGAATCCCAGAATCAGCAAGGCTGGAAGAGCCCTCCAGGATCACCCAGTGCCACCACCCCCATCCCTGTCCCCAAGGCCACATCCAGACTGCTCTGGGACAATTCCAGGGACTCCAAACCTCCCTGGGCAGCTCAGCCCAAGGCCTGACCACTCTGCCACGGAAAAAAAATTGTTCCTAATCTCCAACCTGAGCCTGCCCTTGTGCCACCTGAGTGTCCCACAGCCCCATAATGACCCCCCAGAGTGTCCCCTCAAGGGCCTCTCTGGGGTTCTGGGCTCTGCCATGAGCAGGTGACATCAGCTGGTGACAAAGGCCCTGTGGTGTGGGTGCAGGCTCCTGCTCTGGGGTGGCACCATGGTCTCTGTGTCCCTCAGGCCACCCCCAACTGCCACAGGGGCTCACAGCACCCTCTGCCACCCGTGCCCTGCCTGGCTGGCATGTTGGCATCCATCTGTCCTGTCCCTGTGTCCCCTGTCACCACCTGTGGGGCTCTGTCCCCATCCAGGAGTCCCTAAGCTGCTCCTCCTCGTGTGGGACCCTGTCCGTGTGTCCCCACCATCCTGTGTGCTCCTGTCCCCATCCTGTGTCACCTCTGTCCCTGTTCCCTGGCTGTCACTACAGGACACGAAACAACACACAGCTCTGCCAAGGTAAAAATGCACTTTTCATTTCTGACTCCAACATTTACGGATTTCCAAAAGTGACAGTGGATTGGGGGGTGACAGTGCCACCTCTCCAATGACACTGGACAAACCAACAGCCCATCAAATTCCTCCTCCTCCCCATAAAAGAATGCAAAACAGGAAGTTATTCACATAAAGTGTGTGAGAAAGTTCCTTACAAGAATGCAAACATCAGAAGGCTGAGAAAAACTTAAAAAATCAGGGTGACACCCTGGGAGCAGAGCCTGATCCTCCCACCTGGCTGTGCCCTCCTGGCAGGGACTTGTGCAGAGCCACAAGGGCCCCCTGAGCCTCCTTTGCTCCAGCCTCAGCCCCTTCCCAGCTCCCTCAGGGATTCTCCAGCCCCTTCCCAGCTCCTCAGGGATTCTCCAGCCCCTTCCCAGCTCCCTCAGCCCCTCCTGGAGCTCCAGCCCCTTCCCAGCTCCCTCAGCTGCTCCTCTCAGGATTTGTTGTCCAGCCCCTTCCCAGCTCCGTTCCCTCTCTCTGCACACAGAACAGACACCAAGAACTGACTTTTCAGACCAAAAAATAAATTTACCACCACCCAACCCATGGGTTCTTGTCAAGAACAAGTTCAGATCACCCAGGGGAGACACAACCCCCCCTGATCCCCCTTTTCTCCAGGCTGAGCCTTTCCCAGCTCCCTCAGCTCCTCCTCCCAGGATTTGTTTTCCAGTCCCTTCACCCTCTCTGCACACAGAACAGACACCAAGAACTGACTTTTCAGACCAATAAATAAATTTACCATCACCCAACCCATGGGTTCTTGTCAAGAACAAGTTCAGATCACACAGGGGAGACACAACCCCGAGTTCTCCCCACATCAGCTCCTCCCAGGCAGCAGAATTGGCACATCCAGCCCCAAAGCAAATACAGCCAGGAGCAATGGAACCCCTGCCAGTGAGGGAACCTTGTTCTCCAGTGGTGTGGCATTCGCATTTTCTGGGAAATCCCTTCACCCAGGGTTTTGTGGGAATCCATAAAATCAGAGGGTTTTGGGAAAGCTGCAAAAGGCAGGCCTCAGAGACAGCAGAACTGTGATTAGAGCTAAGCAGCAGCCATGAGATTGGCCAGCAGAAAAATTATGTGAAAAGGAGAAAAGTAAGGACAGATGGAACAATGGTCTGTGTATTAACATTTGTCTAGAATAACTCCCTAAGCTGCAGACAAGTTTATCTAGCGAGATATTAGGAAGTTTGAAGCTTAATAATGGAGCTCTGTGCATTGTGTTTTAAGGCTTACTAGTAGGTATTGTATTTGAAATAAGCAAGCATTGTTTAACCAAAGGTACCTGTGCTTATAGTGGTTGCATAGAACTACTGTCAATGTGCTTTTGCTTTGTGTGATTGGGCAAAAAACTTATGAAGTTTTTTACTTACAAAGAAACATTAAGTTCGGTCTGCTGCCTGAGATGGCATCTTCCCTTTGTCATAACCATGGAATGAGACTGATGCTGGAAAATAAAACAGCTCCAGGCATGTTCCTCAGCAGTCCTGTCCTGTTTGTGATTTGTACATTCACCCTGGCCAGAGATAAATTTTTCTCCTGGGAAGCTGAGAAGCCTCAGAGAAAAGGAAAACAATTCTTATCTCATTTGCTTCTCCTGTGTTTTGCTCATGTGGAATGTGTTTGGGGATTGTTTACCCACAGGTGATTGTTTCATTGGGTTCTGCTGTGAGTTGTTTTCACTCATTGGCCAATCAGGGCCAAGCTGTGTCAGGACTCTGGAGAGAGTCACGAGTTTCCATTATTATCTTTTTAGCCTTCTCTAAGTATCCTTTCTGTTTTCTTTAGTATAGTTTAGTATCCTTTAACATAATATAATATCATAAAATAATAAATTAGCCTTCTGAGAACATGGAGTCAGATTCAGCATTCCTCCCTTCACCTGGGGGAAACCCAAATCCAATACAGGGGCTTTTCCTGCTGCAGGTGCTGAAAGCTCAGACACCAAGTGGCACAAGCCAAGTGCAACAAAAGGGGTGGAAATCTCACCCTGGAAATCCACACATTTACAGGCTGCTCATGTAAATCCTACCTGGAGATCCTCAGTGCTTTAGCAACAGCAAAAGACAAAAAAAATCTAATTTTTTTTATCAACCAAATTTAACTTTTTAATCTACCAAAACCTTCACATTTTTTAATTTTAAAATTTATTTTAATCAACCAAAACCTTCTCATTTTAAATTTTTTTTACTTTTTAATCAACCAAAACCTTGCCATTTTTAAATTAATTTTTTTAATCAACCAAAACCTTCACATTTACTGCAACAACAGAATGGTTGGATATTGCCAACTTACATTTGCTTATTTCCTATTAGTGTATTTCTATTTTTAAATAAATTATGTATTTAACTGTCCCGTTTTAAAAGCTGCTATAGAATCTTTTTGGTAGTAAAAAATAAAAAAAATCTTCCCTCAAATTCCATATTCCAAGGGGTAAAACTTATATTCCAAGATAATTTTCCAACTTATATATAATATTATTAGGCCCATTTATTATTGTTCCAACTTATATGTAATACTCCAATTTATGTTATTAGATTCCAGTTTCACATAAGGGAAGGTGGCTTCCAAAATCATGAAATGCACTGTCAAGTTCTCAATTTCAGATGCTATTTTTAAACTCTAAATTTTAAAATTTCCTGGAAGTTAACATAAAATACATCTTGGATTATTTATCACATTCTATCTCTCCCTGGGACATGAACATTTCTTTTTGTTATTGAAGAGTTCCTCTAATTGAATTTCCTTGTATTCATTAGCTTTTAGGATACTTCCAGAAAGAAAACATGACTGAGTTTGAGAAATGAGATCATAAAATATAAGATGTGACAGCAGAAAAATGCTTTATTTCCCTGTTCATTAAGCAAATATATTTTCTTTCCAGGCAGAACAGACATTGAGAAGAGTGTCCAAGTCCAAGTGGTGCTTGTAATATTGAACACACAAAAATTAACTCACTCTGGCCACAAATAAATATTTGCAGAATTAAAATTAGTCAAAACGAAGCCACTCTCACATCAATAAAATCCTACAGGCATTTTCTAGTGAAAAAAAAAATTGATTATTCAGTTTAACACTGCAAACTGCAGGACTTGAAAGAATTTACATTATTATAATATTATAAAATTATAAAGTTCCTGCATGGCTGACCATCATCCCTGGACTTTATTTGAATGATTTGGTGTCCTGCAGCTCAGTGAAAACATTTTCTGAAGGCTCTTTCCATGAGGCCTCATGGCTCAATGCAGCTGTTCCAGGGCTGTCCCTTTGCCAGAAAAACTGGGATTAAGTTTCTGGGGCTGCACAAACTCTGCAGTCCTGGCAGAGCATTCCTGAATCCCAGGAATGGGGCTGGGGATGGGATTATCCCATCAGGATGGCATGGGCATGGAGGAGCTAGACATCACTTATATAAGCAGAAAAAAGTATAAATAAATAAGTAAATAAATAAGTAAATAAATAAGTAAATAAATAAATAAATAAATAAATTATTAAAATAAATAAATGAATTTATTTATTCATTTATTTTTATTATTATTTATTTATTCAATTTATTCATTTATTTTATTATTATTTATTATTTTTATTATTTATTTATTTATTATTATTATAAATACATATGAACTCATATGTATTTGTAACATTTATACATAAATATGTATAAATATATTAAATATTTGTTATTTAATATAGTTATTATTAAATATATTAATAAAAATATTAATGCATTTATTTGTTATTAATAAATAATATATAAAAATAATGTTATCCTTTATTGTCATTATATATTGTTATTAACATATTATATATAATATATGATTTTTGTTCTTATATATTGTTACTACTGTTACTATTGTTTATATTTGATATATTGCTATGAATATAAATAAATAAATAAATAAATATATTATATATATTTATTATTATTTTAATCACGGGGAAAAAAATACCAGAAAGCTGAATAGGATATCAGTATGAGTCTGCACTTGATTAGAAAAATGTCACTCAAAGTAGAGGAGAGTAACACAAAAAATTTGGATCCCAGTCCCACTTTTTTAATAGTTTTGGATCTGCCCCTGGATCCCTGGCAGTGCCCAAGGCCAGGTTGGACACTGGGGTTGGAGCAGCCTGGGACAGTGGGAGGTGTCCCTGCCATGGCAGGGGTGGCTCTGGGTGGGCTCTGAGGTCCCTTCCAACCCAAACCATTCTGGGATTCCATGATTCCAGCCTGCATGCAAGGAATGGTTCAACCTCTGGCTCCAATCTAAGATAAAATTTATTTGATTTAAAAGTCACTTTTTGCTGTTCAGCCCTTTGACTGAATGAGATCCTCCCATACATAATTGTTCTCGGGTGCCTTTGGAGGATCCAAAGCAAAAATCATAATTTTGGAGGTTTTCTTCACCCCTGTGAGCATGAGGAAACTTTTCATCACTATTTATCTACAGTGTTCCTAAGGGATCTTGGGAAGCTCAGTGATAACTATTGGCAAATCACTTCAAAATCCACACAGGGACAATGCCATAAAAGGAGAAAAAATCATGGATTTATTGAATGGGTTGGGTTGGAAGGTACTTCAAAGCCCATCCAGTGCCACCCCTGCCATGGCAGGGACACCTTCCACTGTCCCAGGCTGCTCCAGCCCCAGTGTCCAACCTGGCCTTGGGCACTGCCAGGGATCCAGGGGCAGCCCCAGCTGCTCTGGGAATTCCATCCCAGCCCCTGCCCATCCTGCCAGGGAACAATTCCTCATTCCCAACATCCCATCCAGCCCGGCCCTCCATCTGTTCAAAGCCATTGCCTGTGTTCTGTCACTCCAATCCTTTTAAAATGTCTCTCTCCAGGTTTCTTGGAGCCCCTTTAGGTCCTGGAATTATTATCATTATTATTTCTCATCCCACAAATGACACAGATTGATGCCTTACGGATGCTGCCCTGGAGCAGAGGCTGGGCAGAGCTAAAGAATAAAGCAGGGATTTATGAAAAGGATTTCCTCCATGGATGCACCTTGGGCAGCACAAGAGCCCAGCCAGGGCTGCACCCAAGATGAACCAAAATGGCCCCAAAATGCACGAGCGGGCACGGGGTCTGTCCCTGGGATCAGTTCTGCTCCATTTGCACCTTGCAGTTCATTGTCCCGTTCCAGCTTTAGCCCCTGCAGTCCCACCCTGCTTGTTTTTCTCTCTGCAGCCCACGGGGTTTGTGCTCCTGGGCTGAGATTTGGGTCATTTGTCCTTGGTGCCCAGCTGGAGCAGGAATTGTTTTGTCTCCCGCTCTGTGCACAGAGCTCACCATCCCTTGAATATGAAACCCAGACCCACACACTAAAGCAGCACAGAATGTGAAAAATAGAAAAGCTCAAACCTGAGGCATCAGGATCAGCAACAAGTATTTCCAAAAATTAGGGAAAACAGCAGGAGGATCTGAGATTGAATTGCTTATCCCACACCCTCGGCTGCCAGAGGAACAAATGGAGCAGTGGATGTGCCAATGACTGCACAATTATTCTAGGAAGAGGTTTTATGGCAAACCTCTCATTCTCCCACAACCACAGGCATCAAGTGCCTATCCACAAACTCATCTCCTGCTCCACATGGAAAGTGCTGTTGGAATAAAATCAGAAATTTACATTGTGTACGCCTCTGTCACCCAGAATTTCATTTTTCACCCATGGCCATCTAATATTTCACTGCTCGTGCAACACTGGCATAAAATGGCAGCATTTGTTCTACCCAGAATCCAAAGGAAGGGACAGAGGAAATTTCTGAAGGTTCTGAGTTGATGCCCACACAACATCCAGATCTCAGGTCCAAGATGATTCCAGCAAAACAGCTTAAGCTTAAAATATACATGTAACAATATAGAGGCACAAAATAAATTATTGGCTTTGTTGTGCCTTCCCACCCTTCGATGGGAGCTGGTAATTAAATACTGAAGAATTTTCAAGCTGAAAAATTCAAGCAGGGAACTTCCAGGGCACTTCCTCCTTTTTAAAAAGTGCAGCGCTCATCACATCAAGTTTCAAAGAATTATTTTGATTTTTCTGCTCGTAGTGACGCAAACGAGACCGAGGCCATCTGCAGCCACCCAAGAAATTTCAAGTGCATTCCAAGACACACAACCCAGCCCCAAAGTGCTGATGAAAAAAACATGTGCAGCCACTGCAAAAAAATGCTCAAATCTCCCTCCAGTCTGGGAAATTGCAGTGAGAATTTAACAGAGAATTTATCTCTGTGCAGAGCTCTAAGATCCATTCAGGCCTTGAAGTTTTAATTATTTTTGACTCGTGGGCATGATCCAGTGCAAATTTCCTTTGAAGCCTGGGAAGAGCATTGCAATACACAGATTATTCTATTTTTATTGGATGAAATAATTGGTGGCTGGTGTTACAGGACAGTGGTGCCACGTTCCTGGCTAAATGCCAACTGTGCAGCTCCTTTCTGCCTCTCTAAAATTGCATTGTGGTTGCATTTAGTGATGGCAATGGGCATGTTCCATCCCCAATTTTGCCTGGATACACTTACATTTAAGGAATATTCTTATTCATTTAAAAAAATGTAGAATCTCACTTTGTTTCGGAGAATAAGTCGAGAAATGTGCACCTGAATTTTTAAGGGTTAATCCAACAAGGAGCAACTTTTTCTGAAAGACTCCAAAGACTTTCCAAGACCTTGAGACCAAAAGTGGTCAAAAACCTCAACACAGGTCCAGACAGAAAATATTACATGCAAAATTAATGTATTTTTTATCTTATAAGAGCCACTTTACAGATGATTCTTTTTCTTCTCCTTCCCTTTTTTTGGTCAAAAGTTGACCAATACAACATTTACCATCTTCTGCCACTTCCCACTAAATCTAATTTCAGATTTTAGGCTTGGCATCTGAAATCCTGTATTTTACAAGGAATTATTGTCCTATTCTAATTGTCCCACATGTCCTGGCCTACAGTGACAATTAGGAAAAGAAGTGAACAAAATGAACATGTAGGGCTTAAATTTAAAGATTTACAAAGTTTCTAAGTTCAGCAGTGGAATTATTTATTTGCAGTTCCACCTACACCTTCCAATCCTTGTCTTTCAGAATCTCAATTTATCAAGATGTATTATTAGACAAGATGACAATTTTAAGGGCACAAGGATCTACAAATTTTGCTGAAGAAGAAATCCTTAATAACATGTCTGCTTTAAATCTACTTATTCACACAAATCATAAAAAAGTGAAAAGAAAAATCCTGTCATTTTCTTAAATCTTATGATGAAATAAAGAGAAAAATGCTGTAGATTCAATCCTACCTACAAAATTAAAAATCAAAAGTCATGTTTTTAATGTTCAAATAATAATTTATTTATAGAACTCATTCTTGGTTTTTTGTGATTAATTAAAGGTGCTGTTTTAAACAGATGTAATTAGATTAAAAAAAAAAAAAAAAAAAGTAAAAATGGTGTATAAAATAAACTCTTCTTCATCTACTCATCTCCAGTAGAAGAAACCACTTTGGGCCAGGTTTTTCCCACCAAGAAAAAGATCTTGTAAAATGGGCTTGTGGCAATCAACTCTCTTCTTTCTACAACTTTTCTGTTCATATTAAAATTTCACTTCATTTTGATGGAACCTATTTTTAAAATAGTTATTTCTGATCCAGTGAAGATTTAGATTGTCCACATGCAACTACCTGGAGATACATGAAAAATAAATTCTTTTAATTTAAGCTACTTATAGTTGGACAATCACTAATTTAGACAGGTTGTCCTAAACCCTCGAGGCTTTAAGATAAAAAATAAAACCAAACAAAATCTACAGTAAACAGCAACCATTTATACCTTCAAATCAGAGAATCTTCTCAAAGAGATTTCCCAGAAAGACAAAAAACCCATGAAAACTTTCTTCCCATATTCATAATTTCAAATAAAAACGAAATTTTTAGATGGTAGAAACGAGGTACTTTTCAATGCAAAACTGACACCTTAAGATGTGGCCTCAGCTTTTTTTTCCCTTTTTTAATGGTAATGAGCATTCATCAATCATGTGCCAGTTTTCAGTTTTCAAACACTAAGATGGAAAATAAATGAATGAATAAAAAAAAAAAAAAAAAAGAAAATTCCACCCCCAGTAATGAACCATAATCCTTACAGAGGAAGGACCATCAACTGGAATAATCAATATAAATGTAAATAATGAACATAAAAAATTGGGAATGTTGGGACTTGGCTCAGGCCTAACTTTGTCCACTTGTTTTATTTATTCTTATTTCAACTCCCACTGAGAAGGGCAAATCAGCAATTGCACTGGATCAAATGGTCCATTTTGCTTGAAATTGTCATTTCTGATATTCTGACATTTGCTATGCCTTGTTTTCAAAACTTGGGCCTATTTATTGGCCCTCTGAGAGTTGTTCATGCAGCACTAAACTGTTTATTTTGGGGTTTTTGTGCACCTGCCGTTTATCCTCAACCTGCAAAATACCTGTAGCACCTGTAATTATGTACAGTAATTAATATGTAATTTATACATAATAATTGGTAACTTTTAAAGGGATTCCTGAGCTTGCACTTGGCATCCTGAGCTCTGTGTTACAACTTGAGGCCTCCATGGCAGCTCCAAAAATTCCCTCCAAAGACCCAGAACTGTGCCTGGTACAGCATTAACAAGCAAGGAGAGCAAAGGATGCACTGCAAAGTCTCTGCTTTTGCTTTTTTAGCTAAAAAATTATTCCACAAAATAAATGGAGGCCAGGAGAACCCATACAAAGCTGACAAATTTCCATATTCAGCACTGTGGGAAAAAACACCTTCCCTTCCAAACCCACTGAGCAGAAACCCCCACATCCTTCATGAAAAATCCGATTTTCACCCCACTGCTGACAGCTCTCCAGCACAGCTCACACCTTGCCTTGCCTCTAGAAAAGCAAGGCTGTGTTTAAAAACAAAAACAACAATATTTGTGCAGGTAATTATGTACAGTAATTCATATGTAATTTATATATAATAATTAGTAACTTTTAAAGGGATTCCTCAGCTTGCACTTGATATCCTGAGCTCTGTGTTACAACTTGAGGCCTCCTTGACAGCTCCAAAAATTCCCTCCAAAGACCCAGAACTGTGCCTGGTACACCATTAACAACCAAGGAGAGCAAAGGATGCACTGCCAAGTCTCTGCTTTTGCTTTGTTAGCCAAAAAATGATTCCACAAAATAAATGGAGGCCAGGACAACCCATACAAAGCCAAAAAATTTCCATATTCAGCACCGTGGTGAAAAACACCTTCCCTTCCAAACCCACTGAGCAGAAACCCCCACATCCTTCAGGAAAAATCCGATTTTCACCCCACTGCTCACAGCTCTCCAGCACAGCTCACACCTTGCCTTGCCTCTAGAAAAGCAAGGCTGTGTTTAAAAACAAAAACAACAATATTTGTGCGGGTAATTATGTACAGTAATTCATATGTAATTTATATATAATAATTAGTAACTTTTAAAGGGATTCCTCAGCTTGCACTTGGCATCCTGAGCTCTGTGTACAACTTGAGGCCTCCATGGCAGCTCCAAAAATTCCCTCCAAAGACCCAGAATTGTGCCTGGTACAGCATTAACAAGCAAGGAGGGCAAAGGATGCACTGCAAAGCTCTGCTTTTGCTTTTTTAGCCAAAAAATTATTCCACAAAATAAATGGAGGCCAGGACAACCCCTCCCACCCCACACAAAGTCAATGAATTTCCATATTCAGCGCCGCGACGAAAATTCCCTTCCAAACCCGCCGAGCAGAAACCCCCACATCCTTCATGGAAAATCCGATTTTCACCCCTCTGCTGACAGCTCTCCAGCACAGCTCACACCTTGCCTTGCCTCTAGAAAAGCAAGGCTGTGTTTGAAAAAAAAACCCAATATTTGTGTGGGTAATTATGTACAGAATTAATATGTAATTTATACATAATAATTAGTAACTTTTAAAGGGATTCCTCAGCTTGCACTTGGCATCCTGAGCTCTGTTACAACTTGAGGCCTCCATGGCAGCTCCAAAGACCCAGAACTCTGCCTGGTACAGCATTAGCAAGCAAGGAGAGCAAAGGATGCACTGCAAAGCCTCTGCTTTTGCTTTTTTAGCCAAAAAATTATTCCACAAAATAAATGGAGGCCAGGACAACCCCTCCCACCCCACACAAAGTCAATGAATTTCCATATTCAGCGCCGCAACGAAAATTCCCTTCCAAACCCGCCGAGCAGAAACCCCCACATCCTTCATGGAAAATCCGATTTTCACCCCACTGCTGACAGCTCTCCAGCACAGCTCACACCTTGCCTTGCCTCTAGAAAAGCAAGGCTGTATTTAAAAAAAAAACCAAAAAAAAAACCCAATATTTGGGCGGGGTGCTGGGGCTCCTTTGAAGGAACATGACCTGCTCGGCGCCGCGGCGCGTTAAGGAGCCTGATTGAACATCGCTGCTAATTAAGAGCTCTCGTTGTTTGGCAGGACCACCAGAGAACCTCCTGCACTTGTTCATGCCAGCAGCACCTCCTGCAGAAATTAACTCTTGATGAGAGCAGCCGGGGGGCCCAGCTGGGTCCCCCCAGTGCACAAATGAAGCGTAATGAGAGCGCTGGCGGCTACCGAGGGGAGGGAGGTGATTCGTGACCTCTCCTTAAAAACCAGAGTATACTCTTACATTGACTTAATTTTCTGCACTGGGGGGAGATAACACAGCTGGGGACTCGGTGAGCAGGGCTGAGGATCGCGGGGGAGGACAGAGAATCAAAATTATTATGGAGTAATTTGGTAAGAATTATCTTATTAGGCGGGCTGAAATATAATTCTGTTCTCAGGGCTTTCAAAAATCAATAAATATTATTCAGCTATCAGGCTCCTGGAAGAAAATTTCACAACAAAAGCTAAAGTTAGAGGAGGTTTTGTGAAAAAAAAAAAAAAAAGAAAAAACAAAGCAGGTTATTAGAACTGATTTGATATTTTGTTTCTAAATCTCCAGGATGTGTTCAGCAGTGCAGCTTTGCAATATTCAAAAGGAACATTCCACGTGTACAAACAGCCCTGCTCACCCTATAAAACACAAATAAAATACAACCCACTCCCCCTCAGTGTCAGCACTGCAGTGTCCAGCACTGGTGACAAATTCCTGTCACCTCTGCTGCCACCCCTGCAGGTGACCATGGTTGTCCACCTGGAGAGGGGCTCCCTGAGGACCTGGCACGAAGCACACGGGAAGGGCAATGGCAGCACCTGCCTTAGCTTGGTTGTTAAGAGGTGAAGCACATGGAGATCACAGAATAATTACTAATATTTTAAAATATTCATCTCCATGATGGCTCTTATCCCAGGTTAGGCGGGAAAGGGTTTCAAGATCACGGAGTGCCAGCTGTGCCCACGGGCACCTTGTCCCCAGCCCAGAGCACTCAGTGCCACCTCCAGGGGACACCTGCAGGGATGGGCACTGCAAAGCTCCCTGGGCAGCCCCTGCCAAGGCCTGATGTGGGGGTCCCAGTTGTTGGTTTCTCTGGGTCTGGATTGAAGGCACTTGAGATGGTGTTCCATGTTCACACTCAGGTGTTTATTATTTGTTACCAGTAAAACAGTCTCACTGCTGTGAGTTCTGCAGCTTTTCATTAGAAGGCACAAAATGGCCAACAATCTCTTGTTCCAAGGTCTTTTAAGACTAAACTATCCAATGAAGAACTGACACCTGGATTATTTTCCCTTTTAACCCAATAACTGATCCCAAAGAGCTGCAACGGGGACTTTTCTGCCCAATTACAAAATGCCACCCAAACCCATGGAGAAGAAGGAAGAAGCAGCATGAAGAAGAAACCCAGGACAACACCCTGTGCCCTCCATCTTGCTTCCATCCACAACATACTAAAAACCCCAAAACCTCAATTTCTCACCAAGTGATGCACCCACACTGCTCTCTATAATCTATTTCACACTTTTGTGGGTTCCAGTCTATCTTGAAGTCTGGGAAACTTTCTCCATGGATGAGGGTCAGAGTCAGTGCTCCCCTGGGGGTCAGGGCACCCCAGAGCAGACACAGAAATATTCCCTGTGTGCCCTGGGTTTCCACAGCCTGAGCTCCCTTTCCATGGGCAAATTCCTGCTGCTGTCCAAGCTGAGCCTGCCCTGGCCCAGCCTGAGGCTGTTCCCTCTGCTCCTGTCCCTGTTCCCTGGGAGCAGAGCCCGACCCCCCCGGCTGTGCCCTCCTGGCAGGGACTTGTGCAGAGCCACAAGGGCCCCCTGAGCCTCCTTTGCTCCAGCCTCAGCCCCTTCCCAGCTCCCTCAGTCCCTCCTGGGGCTCCAGCCCCTTCCCAGCTCCGTTCCCTGCCCTGGACACGCTCCAGCCCCTCCAGGGCTCTCGTGCTGGACCAGGACTGGACCCAGCCCTGGAGGGGCCTCAGCACAGAGGGACAATCCCTGCCCTGCTCCTGATAATCACTTCCCCACTCCTCCATTTCTAATTAAGCAGCAAGCAGAAATAACCACATACAGAAATAATTACCTATGCAAAGTGCTCGAGTGCACCCTTCTGTTCTAGACACTATCAATCAGATATGACAAAAAAATGTGAAAAGGCTGTGATGAATGGAAACAATCATTTCCCTCCGCTAAAAAATGCATTTTTAAAACAATTCAGTCCTTGTATTTTTCCCCCCTCCCACCTTCTGCCTTTGGTTACATCTTGTGTAAAGCCTTAACTTCAAGGTAGCTCTGTTAGAAAAATCTGAGAGAGGGCAAAAGGTATTTGCTTGCTTTCAAAAGAAGTGAAAATCAGAACATAAAAGAAATTTTTCATGAAGTGCCCAAGCAAAGACATCTTTACACGTGTTTCACTACGTGGTAAAAACCACCAGAAACAAATACTTGGGCATGTGGACAAGAAATGTAAACTGCAGAAGTTTTATGGGGCTGAGAAGTCCATAATATGCATCCTTGATTCATTATTATTTAATTTTTTCATTCCAAGATGATTTTTATTTCAGGAAAGTAACCCGACATTCAATCTGAACTAAGATTAAGGATGCCTCCCTCAGGGCTCAGCACATTTAGAGGGCACCCAAATTAATCACAATATTCACCTTTCAGTACAAGGGTTTCCTCTGGATTAAGAAGCTGCTCTCTCTCCCGATCCTATCCCAAACAAGACTCCACAGCCATGGAATATTTTTATCTTGATTTATCCAGAAACCTCCTCAGTTTATAGAATGAAGAAATTATACCTGAACCCTGAGTAACTGCAGTTTAAGATTGCACATAAATCACCTTTTAACAAGGAATTTCCATTCAAACCCTTTCCATTTTCTACCAGTTTTAGGAAATTGTTATGACTCCTCCACCTTTTCTGGATGGGAGAAAAGGGGGAAGGAAAAGCTGCACCCTGAATCCCAAGACTTCAGTTTGGAGCATAATTATGTGGCACAGTAGGCTTCAAATTTCCTCAAACACACCCTTTTTTCCCAAAATCACCAACTGCTGAGTGCTCAAAGGCTCAGTTAAAGGTATCTTTAAGCCATCTGTTGGTTTTGGGAAGGAGGAGATTCCAGTCTCCCCACACAACCAGTCATTCCCTCTCCGATGGGAAACAGCTGGGTCCAGGCTGAAAAAAGGGATATTCCACAACCTGGAAGTGTTAAAAGAAAGAACAGACTTCAAACAAGATTTCTGCACAAACATAAGAGGCAGGGAGTTGAGAAAGGAAAAATTCAGACCCTGGCCAGAGTGGCAGACATCAAAAATACAGCGCAGCGCTCACAGAGAGGATTGAAAAGAGCTTTTTTATTCCAAAAAAAAGGTTCCAGGTGAAACTGGGGTGCTCCATATCATGGCCTGTGTTGGAGCATCCTGCTGCACTTGACTCATACACCATTTTTCACAGTCAGAATGCCACTTAAATAATAATTACAGCCTTAGTTCATCAAGTAATTTCTACCAGAATGGATGGGGACAAAACCAGTGCAAAGCCAGTGAGCAAACTCAGTGTGGATCCCTGGGTGTCAAAATCCTCTCTCTAAAATTCAGGGAGATTGTTTTTCTTCATTAATCTATTGTGAAAAAACGCAAAAAAAAAAAAATTCTGAGGGAAAACTTCCCTACTAAATCCTGTTGCCCAGTGGCAAGGCCATGGTTAAAGGGTTCTGCTCTGACTGGTGAAAGGTTCATTTCTTCTGAAGGCAGAAATTTGAATTCCTCCCTACATCAAAGCTGTGTCTTTCCATCTAACAACCCTCGATGGATTTCTTTCCCATGAACTCATCCGTGCTGTGATTTTATTGCATTTAAGGAGCAATTTTATGTCTTTATATACTCTGTCATCGGAAAAGGTAAACTTTATATGCACACAATGCTCATTAGAAATCCCTCACGTCTCCTCCGAAGCTGCTTCCTCTCACACTGACAGTCCCAAAATCCCAAAATGGGTTGGGCTGGAAAGGACATTGAAGCTCATCCAGTTCCATGGGCAGGGACACTTTCCACTCTCCAAATAAAAGCACTTTTTCTGATGGGAACTTGCCATTGTTATAAAAAGTGCAATTGTTTTTTTTTTAAATTATGTACACATCCAAAGTGCCTTAGGTTGTAAAACAAAAAGGGTGAAGACAACAAATTGAGGGGTTGGTTTTGTCACCAAAATCCCAAATGGGTTGGGTTGGAAAGGACATTAAAGCTCATCCAGATCCATGGTCAGCAACACTTTCCACTATCCAAATAAAAGCACTTTTTCTGATGGTAACTTGCTATTATTATAAAAAATATAATTGTTTGATTCAGTTATGTACACATAACTTTAATTTGCAAAACAAAAAGAGGTGAAGACAATGAATAGAGGGGTTGGTTTTGTCACCAAAATCCCAAAATGGGTTGGGTTGGAAGGGACATTAAAGCTCACCCAGTTCCACAGGCAGGGACACTTTCCACTATCCAAATAAAAGCACTTTTTCTGATGGTAACTCGCCATTATAATAAAAAATATACTTGTTTTATTCAGTTATGTACACACCTAAAGAGACTTTAAGTTGTGAAACAAAAAGAGGTGAAGACAACAAATCGGGAGGTGAGAAAAAGCTGCTCAACAGCCAACACAAAAGAACATTTAGAACCCTAAAACTGCAGAGTGCCAGGAGCCATGACCCAGACACAGGAAGGGAAACAGGATCAAGAAGAAGTTCAGGGGGCTGAGAAGTTCAAGAATTGATGGTCTAACGGGAGATTCTGCCTTTTCTTGTCTGCTGTAACGGACTTAAACACACGGACCACGACAGCTCTGAACTGCCACAATACTATAAATTACTTCTCTAAACCATTCTTAATTTCTCTTCAAGACATTTTGGCTTTCTTATGGCTCAGTCACAAAATCATCAAGGTTGGCACAGCCCTGCCAGCCTGTGGAGTGCCAGCTGTGCCCCATGCCCACCTTGTGCCCAGCCCAGAGCGCTCAGTGCCACCTCCAGGGGACACCTGCAGGGATGGGCACTGCAAAGCTCCCTGGGCAGCCCCTGCCAAGGCCTGAGCTCCCTTTCCATGGGCAAATTGCTGCTGCTGTCCAAGCTGAGCCTGCCCTGGCCCAGCCTGAGGCCGTTCCCTCTGCTCCTGTCCGTTTGAGCAGAGCCACAAAAGATCATGAACTGAAATAATTTTAGATGTGAATTTCTTTTTTTCTCTTTATATAAAGCTATTATTAGATTCAGAGCAAATATTAGCAGGTGAATGTGGACATTACATTCATTCCTGACAGCTCCAACACCTACATTTAAATTAAATATTCAAATTATAGATATATACAGTTGGATTCATAAGGTTCTATCTACATAAGGCAAGCTTCCTGAAAGGAAAACCTCCAAAATTAGAGCACATCTGAACTCCATAAAAGACTTCACTACTCTTTCAGGGAGCAGTGCAGTCAAATTTAGACATTTATAGGCTTTGGGGGACAAATTCTACCTGAAAGAGTTTGAACTCTCGCAATCCAAAGGTGAATCCAAATTTTTTATTGTTGTAAAATTGTTATATGCATATTGTACTCATGAAAGTAAAAGTAGGAGAGGCGAATAGCTGTAAAATGTTTAATTTCCTGATATTTTTAATTGTGCTGGTTTAATGAATCTACAAGTAAAAAGTGGATTATAATTAAAATTTCTTTTGCATTTTAATATAAAGCACACAGTATATATTTTAAGTTAATCCACACACTAAAAAAATTCCATTTTTGTGCTTGACTTTTCGAAATCCTACAAACACACCGTGCTGTTAAATACCAAAAGCTATTACCAAACCATCAGAGGTTTGTTTTCAAATTAAAAGAATCATTTCAGCAAGGTGCAGCTGCAACTCAGTGACACTTTCTCAATATCTGCAATACTTTTTTTTTATTAGATGTCCTTATCCTGCTCTCGCTATAACATTTCCCCACTGAAGTCTCCTGCCCTTTTGTGGAGATCCAAATAAAACATGTGATTTATCCATAATGGTCCAACACCAGCACATCCCACGCTGGCAGGTTTTTTCCATGGGTATTCATTTTGTTTTAGCAACGCTGAAAACTCCACAAGTAAGAAAAGAAGAAAAAAATAAATCAAATTACTCCGTGTTCCTGACTGCTCTCACCCCTCTGTCGGTGCTATAAAGAGAGGCAGGGATTTTTTTTTTTTTTTTTTTTTTGCCACCCTGCAGGTTCCCAAAGCAGAGCTGTGCCATTTGCAAGCTGCCATTGGTTAATGAAGGTAAATTTAATTAGCTCAACTTCCTTGCAGATCCCATCAAACGCCAGCATTTGATGTATTCTGTCAGAGCTGGCCCAGCGCCACAAAGAAAAGGCAGCTCTGCCCATGGCTGGGAACTGAAATGAGCCGCTTGAAGTGGAGCTTTTCTCCCATTTTTCTGAGGCTGCACCGCTCTGACCTTCCCCAAATCAATCCCCTGAGGATTAACATGTAAAGCAGTGTCGAATTAATTTCAGAAAGCGAATCTGAGATCAGCCCAGGGCTGCTACAAAACAGCCCCGCTCCCGAACACGCCAAAGCCGCCCGGCGCTCAATGGGGAGCTGTCAATGCGCGAGGGACCGAGGGGGTGCTTAGGAGGATTTGGAGCGTGGAGCAATCTATCAGGCTGGTTAGAGCTTTGCCCACTCCTGGGCCGTGGCTAATGCATTCCTCTGGAAGTTAATCCCATTTCTAAAGGCCCTCCCGTGAGGGGCACGGGGGCCGTGCCGAATGAGAACCCGGCTGCATTAAAATTCTCAGCCACGTCACCAAAAGGCGCACGGGGAGATGCTGAGGGCTGACAATGAGATGGTTCATTAAAAGTGCAAGGGCTCAGGGAAGGCAGCACATCTTTTTGGAGGCACCTGCATGCAGCTTTACCTCTTTCAAGCTCTTAAAAATCCCCCAAAAATAAAATTAAACTTGTAATTAACGTAAATAGAAATCATCCGTTTCCATGACGTTGCAAAAAGAGGACAGTGGAGCCTCCTTTGAGGAAATATTTACACACAAAACTTGCTCAGGACCTGTTAAAGTGATACAAAATTCAATTTTGTTTGCTTGTACTCCCAAAAAGAAATTAATGATCAAGTTACCACCTGGGAATGTGGCACTGCTCATACACCCACGCTGAGTTTTACAAACTCCAGTGACGTCAAATGCACGCTCAATCTGTGTGCCATCATCCAGACATTCAATTTTAAGAGTTTCTAATTGAATCTTGTATCTAAATCAGCAAAAATTAAGCAAAGAGACCTCTGAAGAGGCAAAATATCATCTGGGTATCTTCTGTTCTGCAGGCAGCAACATCAAAAGTCTCAAAGGTCAAAAGCAGAGTCTTGACTCATCAGTGAAGACAGAGAATAAAAGAAAATGGGGACCAAGAGAAGACAGAAATTGTTCACGCCACACAAATTCACTCAGTAATTATGAGAAGGCAGTGGCACCACAATATCTCAAAAGAGATGGTGTTAAGCTTTATGAAACAAAATAATCAATTTCAAAATGAAAAGGATACCAAAATAAAAGACAAACTTGTTTACTGTCATTGAAGTAGAAATTTGATTGGGAGAACCAAAAGCAAACCCTTCACCTTCTGTAGGCTGAGAAATTTTTTGCTGTTTTCAGATTGTAAAATACGAGAGAAGCAAGTTAAAAAGAGTGCAGTTGAGAATTTTCTGTAGGTTGAGAATTTTTTGCTGTTTTCAGCTTGTAAAATATGACAGAAGCAGGTTAAAAGTGTGCAGTGGTGTCACCAAAACACAAGGATTCAGCAGGAATCCTGACAAAAAAGCACAAACACTTCAGGGCCCTGTATTAAAAACTTATTTTCTATTATTTTTTCTACTTCTCAAAGTTTGGCAAGTGAAATTCATGCCCCTCACTCCTCAATAAAGAATCCACATCACAAAACTCATCGCTAAAAGCAGAATATTCCTGGATTATCAGATCCTGGAGTGAATCTTAGGGGATGAAAGGTCCCTGTTTCATTTGTACCCTGCCAAGATCTGGCAGGGGATAAACAGAGGAAAACTGGGTGAGCTGAGTGCCAATCCAGGATCTGGCAAGTGATAAATTGAGGAAAACCAGGTGAGCTGTCATTCCAAGATCTGGCATGGGATAAACTGAAGAAAACCAGGTGAGCTGAGTGCCAATCCAGGATCTGGCACGGGATAAACTGAGGAAAACCAGGGAGCTGAGTGCCAATCCAAGATCTGGCAAGTGATAAATTGAGGAAAACCAGGTGAGCTGAGGGTCATTCCAAGATCTGGCACGGGATAAACTGAGGAAAACCAGGTGAGCTGAGTGCCAATCCAGGATCTGGCACGGGATAAACTGAGGAAAACCAGGTGAGCTGAGTGCCATTCCCACAAACTCCTCACCACCCACGGCCGGTGCCTTGCGCGCGTCGATTCCGACCCGCCGGGATTTCGCTGGAGCTCCACCACCCTAAACTTGGGAAGGGAACGGAATTCACCTCCTTAGGCCAAAAAACTCTGGCAAAACAGATTTTATGACTGAGATCATCCCTCACCTCGCTGGTTTTTTGGGAACGCTGCTCATTAAAACGCCTCCTTGGCATCTCCGCGCAAACAAATTCTGGGAGCGATTCCGGGCGGGCGATTCCCTCTGGAGGCAGGGAGGGATTTGTGGCACCACATTTTGCTGAGCCCTCACACAACTCACTTGCACTCAGGTCTGCTTTTGTGATATAATCCTGCAATCAGCACACAAGCACCATCCTGGAGATACTTTAGGAGAAGATGGAAAATCCAAACTAATACTTTCCGCTATTTTCTACTTTCCGCCACAAACTGACCTACTTAGAGATGAAAGAAAAAAATGAAAGTGGTTTAATGCATTTTTTCCCCCCCTCGACAAAAGTGATGGCCATTTAGTCCTTTCAAAAAGGGAGCTAGAGGAAGATGGCAATGTTGACATTAAAATGTCTCCTGCTCTGAAATCCCAGGAAATGAAGCAAGCACAGTTTCCACAATGCAATGGACTGGCCCAAGCTGGCCTGAGTTTAATGGGATAAAGTCTCTGCTCACTGAAATAACTGAATCATGAGAGACAGCTACCAAAAAAAAAAAAAGAAAGAACATTAAGAAAATAAAAAAACCTAAATAAAAAGTGAAAATTTTAAAAAGAGCTGATTTAGGATTCAGTGTCGCAATTAAAGACTAGGGATTGGCTTTCTGAAAATCCTACAGTGGAATAGCTCTTAACACTCCCTTCCACCCAGAAAACGAATTAATGTCTTTCTCACATTATTCACATATTCATTATTGATATATTTTATAACTTGAAAAAGTTAAAAAAGTAAAAATTCTGGTTGTTCTAAACAATTTTATTATAAAATCTTTAAGAATTCTCAGTGAAGGCAATAAGACAAAATCCTGTAGCTCCAACTCGTCACTCCTTGTGCTGTAGGTGTGTTTGTGCCAGTGTTTATGCTCTTATAGATTTACTCATATTTATGCAAAAACTTAATGTCTCAGTCTTCCAGAATTTCCAGATCCTATCCCTAATATTTTGTCAGAAGAATTCTGAAAAGGTTTAATTGACCAAAAGTAGACAGAACAATAAATGTATTTAATTTGTAAATCAGCTTTCCTTAAAATACCCCTAAAAAAAAGGAAGTTGGTAAGAATTTGGCTCTGCAAAATCTTTGACATCAATTTTTTTCCATAAAAGATACCGAGCTGGAAACTAAAACTTTTATGAGATGTGATTGGGAAAGAGTACAGTGAGAAAAGCTGAAAAAATCTGAGAGAAGAAAATATGGAAACGCTTTCTTCAGGCAACGCTGAAGCTGCACAACAGAACTCCCAAAATGAAATCAAGATTAGGTGAGAAATAATAACTGAAAATTAGGAGCCTTTCAGTCTAAAGTCTGAAGTAAAGAGAAAGAAAAAAATTTGAAGAGAAAGTAAAGAGAAAGAAAGAAAGAATAATAGTAATTATGTCTTGTAATAAAATACTGTTTATTCTGAACTTGATTTTTTAAGGGCGAGGCAAAGACGTAGAAAGGGGAACAGTATTTTGAACAACTTGTATTAATAAGATGGAAATTACATCGTGCACTAGAGATAAAAGGGAGCTCACAGAAAGTGCCTTCTTCTCTCATAGCCCAAAAGGCACACACAAAATGTGAATTTTTTTCCTGGATTTATAGAATAAGCTTGTGCTGCAGAAAAATTGGTGATTTTGTATAACTGGACTGAAAAATCAGATTTGAAGGGAATTTTCCTGCTGCAGGAACATGGCAGTGCTAAACTGACAAGGTATTTTTAAGTGCTAACTCTCAGGGCTGGAATGGAATTAGGAATGAAAAGGTTGTGCTGCTACAGAGGAGGTAAAAACTTCATTGACTAAGAAGATAAAGCAGGTCTAGGAGGTACTGCCCTCAATAATCCACCCCAGAAAAATCACAGATATACAAAAGACTCTGATCTTTTATGGAAAAGGATTTTCAGGCAGTGTTATACACAAACAAACAAAAAATATATACACAGAGATATAGAAAGCCAACATAATTTTATTTTTTCACCCTTCTGCTATTTCAGGGATATTCAAGTCTGTATTTTAAAAAGTCTCTAGATGATAATGGGCTGATAATTTTCAAGACTCATCTTTTGGCATTGCCTGTCACTTTGCACTTACTTCCCCATCCTGGAATATCAATTATTATCAGGTTATGAAGATAAGCCACTTACAGGAAATAAAGTGCCACAGTTGCTGGGGAGGAGGGGGTCAGCCCATGCCAGGGGGGGTTATTGAGCTGCATTTGGTAAAAGCAAGGTCCCAATGACAGCAGCTGTCACTTGGCTTATGCCATGCCAGGCAAAAATGTCCCTGATTTCACACGATCCCAGAATGGTTTGGGTTGGAAAAGGCTTTAAAGCCCACCCAGTGCCACCCCTGCCATGGCAGGGACACCTCCCACTGTCCCAGGCTGCTCCAGCCCCAGTGTCCAACCTGGCCTTGGGCACTGCCAGGGATCCAAGGACGGAATTCCACCCCAGCCCCTGCCCACCCTGCCAGGGAACAATTCCTCATTGCCAAGATCTCATCCAGCCCTGCCCTCTGGTAGTTTAAAACCATTCCCCCTTGTCCTGTCACTCTTTGTCCATATCAAAAATCTCTCTTCCTCCTTTTTTAAACCCTTGGACACTGGAAGGGGCTCTAAGGTCACCCCAAAGCTTCTCCTGTGCAGGTGAACAATGCCAGCTGTGCCAGCCTTTCCTCCCAGCAGAGCTGCTCCATCCCTCTGCTCATCCTGGAGCCTCCTCTGGGCTCTCTGCAGCAGCTCCAGCTCCTCCCTGGGCTGGGCCCAGGCCTGGGGCAGCTCTGCAGGTGGGAAATCACCTGTGGGGCTCAGGGGCACAATCCCAATCCCAATCCCAATCCCAATCCCAATCCCAATCCCAGTCCCGCTGCTCTCTCCTCCCTGGTACCAGGATTTTGGGGCTCCCAGCACTCACTGGTGGCTCCTGACCAGTTTTTCACCCACAAGATCCCCAAGTCCTTCCCCTCATTTCCGCTCCCAGTGAATTTTCCTTCCTGGCTGGGATTGCCCTGACCCAGGAGCAGCCCCTGGCACTGGGAATTGTGGAACTCCACGAGGTTCTCCTGGGCCAATTCTCAAATCTCTGCTGCCTTTCCCAGCTGCACACGAGAGTCTGTTCCCACAGAAACCCAACCACCCCCCAAAGGGAAACAAAACCAATCCCTGCCAGTGGAATGCACCTTCCCAAGGATCCCCACGTGGCTGTGGGGTTTTGATACTGAGCAGAAACACAGGATCTGTGCAGAACATCCCCCAACCCACAGCTGCCACACAGAGGAATCATCTCCTCTGCTGCCCCAAACCTGCCCAAGCAGGTACAACCCCCATCCTATAAATTCTTTATCACCCCAATGAAGATTTTGCTGTTTTGAAGGACTGGCTGCTGAACCAAAGAGGGTTTTGCTGTGCTGAAAGAGCTGCAGTTGTAGGATGGATTTAATTCAGTGAAGTGTCAGCCTCTTGATGAATTGGATAAATGTTGCCAGATAAAGCTGCTTGTTTTCTTTTTTGTTTTATTAAACAGCAACATGGCCGAGCAGTAAAAACCTGATCCCATTTTGATATGGTTTATGCTGCTGCATGGAAAAAGCCTTTTATGAGTGTTGTTTAAAGCAGATAAGGAATTGAATGTGCTAAACACATGGGCAGAACAATCCCTCCAAACCAGCTTAACTGGGGTGATCAGGAGCAGATTCTCACTGGTGTCTGCTGGTTTTTAATGACATACTTGTCAACATGTAACCTTAGAATGCAGACACCATGGTAACAGTTTTAACACAGTCTCTTTAAAGAGAATAATTGTGTGAAGCACAAATAGAAACATCTTGACTCTTGTAGTCTTTTAATCCACTTAGAGAAATGCTTTTCAATCCATCAAGCAGCGTTTTCTGGATCTTGTTGAACATCTGTCTTGGAATTACTTGGAATAAAAGTCTGAGCAGGTCCACCCACGCTGTGTTTGCTGTGGCCCTTAAAAGGAGAATTTAGATGTAATACTTTGATATTAGATTTGAGCTGAAGAACACCAGACAGAAAGAATTATGATATTTACTTGGTTATATAATAATAAACCATGCTGGAGCTGTTCCTGTGCCCTGAAATACCCAAGCATGAGCATTATTTTAGTTGTGAGTGGCTCCAGTGCTTGGGATCTTGTGAAATTCATACACTGAGGGGCAGGGATGGACTCTGTGCATTCCAACACACCCAGAGTGCGTCACACTGATGGAATCATGGAATGGTTTGGGTTGGAAGGGACCTCAAGCTCACCCAGTGCCACCCCTGCCATGGCAGGGACACCTCCCACTGTCCCAGGCTGCTCCCAGCCCCAGTGTCCAACCTGGCCTTGGGCACTGCCAGGGATCCAGGGATGGAATTCCATCCCAGCCCCTGCCCACCCTGCCAGGGAACAATTCCTCATTCCCAATATCCCACCCCTGCCCTCCTTCAGCTTAAGGCCATTCCCCCTCATCCTGCTGATGCCTGAATTTTTAGCTTCCACATTTCTCAAATTCTGTACTGCATTAGTGTGTGACTCTGAACTTCATGTGAAGCGTTAGCAAGTTCTCCTCACAGCTCAGTCACACAAAACAATCCTTCTCCAGGCCCAAAAAGTACAAACAGCAGCAAAGTGAGGAGAGCAATCTGGAGGATGGGACTGCACAACATGGAGCTGGAATTGGACAATTAACCCCAAGATGGAAATGGACCAAAACCTATAAAAGTGTGAAAACTCGTGACTCCAGGCCCATCTTGGGTGTAGCCCCAGCTGGGCTCTTGTGCTGCCCAAGGTGGATCCTTTAAAGGCCTTTTTAATAAATCCCTGCTTTATTCCTTTAACTCTGCCCAGCCTCTGTCACGGACACATTTTTTGAAAAATATTTTTATTAAGATTTTTCTCTTGAGAAACTGCAAAGTTTCAAAACCAAAATGTAAACAATAATTATCTGCTGCTGTGGAATACAACAAGTGCATTTTTGATTAGTTTCATGTAGTTGTTTTTAATTAATAGTTAATTACAGCTTAACTGTTTAAAACTCTCTAGTTAGTTACAAGATTTTATTATCATTCCTTTTTATTTTTTAAGCTTTCTGATGAAATCCTTTCTTCTATTCTTTTAGTATAGTTTTAGTATATAATTTTCTTTTAATACAATATATGTCATAAAATAATAAATCAACCTTCTGAAACATAGAATCAAGAATCAGATGCTGTTTGTTTCCCTGACCCCACAGAAATTCCATTTCCATGCTGAAATCCTGTGAAAATGCAGCAGAAATTGCCTTTACTCTGCTGTTTGCTCTCTGTTAGTTGAATTATGGCTCAGCTTTTAGCAGTAACAATACCAATGGCAACGTTTGCTGCGTCTTGAATGTTCATCTGCTCCAGAGATTTTCTGCTTAACACATTAAAAGTGGGTAAAGAAATAATTTATTTTATTTAATTCTAAAAAATCCTGTGTTTCACTTAAGGGAATTAGTGCCTTAAGCAATAAACACAACTATGCAATAAATGGCATATGTGGGATCTATTAACCCGAGTGCTTGACTCTGCCATCTGAATAATCCCCTTTTAGAGTTTCAGTTTGAAAAGTCTGTATGTAAATGATGAAAAGTCTGTATGTAAATGTAAATGATGTAAATTTCTATTTTTTTTATTAAAAAAAATAGAAATTAAAATAGATCTTACAGCGTTGGGGTTTTGTGATGTTGTTGGGCTGAGTTTTGATCCCCTCAAATTTCATTTTCCTGCCCTCAGAAAAATTATTGGGAGTGTGAGATTGTGTCTTGAATTGTCAGATACCCAAAGCTCCTGCACCATCTATTTCTGGTTTATATGGACAAGGCAGCTCACAAGTGTTTCTAACTCACCTTTCCTGTGTTTCTGCCATTAATTTTGCAAAAATTATAAATTTTGTACATCTAATAAATCCAAAAAGAGAGAATAATTCCCATTCTAGAACTGCAGCAATGGCTTACAGTGATCAGGACAACATGATCTCCTTGATTCAAATAAGAATAAATTCAGCCCTAAATAAGAAATATTTTACTTCTCCCAGATCTTTTCTATCTCTTAAATGTAATACAAAACACCTTAATCCAAATTTAAAAACTATGATGTCAAACATTCCTTAGCTAAGAGCACCCTCAATGATACCCAGAAAATGAATTGTTTGGGTTTGTCCTTTTCTTCCCTTAAATGCCTTAATGGATAAGAAAATATTTTTCAGCACTCCACAAAAAAAAAGCAAGAATCAAATGAGCAGGGATTATAGCAACAAGCATCGATGTTAATTCAGAAATGGATTAACAATTACAGATGTGAAGTCCATTAGCATTGATCCCCAGCACAAAATAGTTGTGATCAATAAGCTAATCTGTAAATTTGATTAATTGAGTAAATCCTGTTTACTAAAGTATTCCATCATCTAAGAATAGAAGGAGGTGAAAATCCTGCTTTTAGCAAAAAACAAATTTCAGAGCTGTCATATCAATGGAGAATTCTCTCATTCCAAATTTTGTTGCCACAGGGAAACCAAAACTTCACAAGTTTCACAATAAACATTTATTTTTAAATTAATAAAAATTCTCAACCCCAAAAAAAAAATCCCAAAAAATTCTCTGGATGTCACAGAAATGGGCCTGACACTGAGGGAAATAAAAAACACAGAACAAGGCAAAAACCTCTTAAGATTTTGAATTTTGGGGTGTTTTTTTTCCCCTAAGAGCTTGTCCATCCAAGCTGCAATGCTAGACAGGAAAGGGAAATAGGAAAAATTGCTGGAAATATATCCTCACACCTATTTAAGTCTATTTATTCTAGGAATTGTATCAAGACAACTCCATTGGTTAAAAAAAAAATAAATCCTAGCCCTGACTGACAGCTTTAAATAGGGCAAAACTTCAGCTCAGACCTTGGTGTTGAAGGTGAAAAAGTGAAAGTGTCACTGAGTGCTGCTAATTAACAATAATTGGAGCATGGAAAGAACAGGGAGTGAAATACTGAATTAATTTTTTTTTTTAAAAAGGAGATTTAATGAAGAATAATTTAATTTTTTTTCTAGGTGTAGGTAACAAAATTGTGCTAAGTTAAAAGGATGCAAATTTTGATTTTTACCTGCAATTTTAAGTTTTTTTTGCTGAAAGCTGATATGGTTTCACTTCAAAAATAATGAAATTATGATCTTAATTAAGGCAGTTAAAAGAATGGCACTAATATAAGGAAAATTAAAATATCTCAGTGTACTTCACACAGAAATGCAGAAATATTTAAATTCTTTTGTTTTGGGAGAAAATTTTGATTTTTCTATGCAATCATTTCTACAAACCCCCAAATAATGGAACTGACAGGCCTTGGAACACAACAGATCCCACACCCTGAAAAGCCAGCTAAAAAAACCCTGTCATGACATTTGAGATCCTCAAAATCAGGAATAAATGGAAAAACGATCCTTTGTCATTCTTCTCATGAAAAGAAACTTGTTTGAAGAGCAAAGCTTAATAGGAACTGACATAAATAAATACAATATTCAGCTCTAATTCCATTCACAGCTGAAGTTTTCCAACATTTTGGGACATTCCAGCAGCCACCTGCACTCAGGGAAGCCACAGAGTCAACCCCATCTGGTTTTGGAAGTGGATTATTCTTCCAAGCAACTTTTCAAATATTTAAACAATTTTTGGCTTTAATAAAAAAAATAAAAAAAAAAAAAATTTGGCTTAAAAAATTTAATTTTTAAAGATGTGCAGAAAATCTTTATGGGGCGTTCAATTTTCAGTGCAATTCAAGGAACTGGAAATTTGGAAATTTTAAAACTTCCTCCAAGATTTCTGCAAAAAAACTGGGATTGAATCTTTTACCTTGACTCTTGCTCTGCCACAAAATCTCCCCCCACAAAAAAAAATTATTTTTATGTCCCACATTTCCCCCCTGGCCAGCCCAAGCCATGTGAGAATAGCCAAGAATGAGGAGATCAGCAGAGGTCAGAGCTGCAGGAATGATGGGGATTTTTACACATTGCCAGAGCTGTTTCCTCACACGAGTGTAATTTTAGGGAAATTTGCAAGTCAGCTGCAATCAGGGGCATTTTGTCAAGGTATATAATGAATGCTACTGTTTTCCACCCATGAAACCATGAAATTCTAGACAGTCAGGGAGACTTTCTGCTCTCTACATTCAAAATTGCTGCTTATTCCCTCCACAGCATTTTCTCTTTTTTTTTCCCCCCTAAAAAAGCAGCATATAAATTTAAAAAAAAGTTAATTACCTCCTAAAAAAGCAAATCTGTCTGAAGCCATAATATAAATATATCTCTTTTTGATGTAGTTCACCATCTCCCAGCTTTTGAAAATAATATTTAAGCTCGTGTTTGACTCTGGAGGAAAAGAAAGTTCATGTTATTGGCTGATGTCAGCTGATGTGATGCATTTGTAAATCCATAAAGGCAACTTGGTTTCAATGGGAATTCAATAAATCAATGTCATTATCAACATTGGTCATAATCAGCATTTTTCATATCAGACAAATTAGAACAGGAACAGCTTAGAATGTGGCCTAACCTTAATTTGGCTGTTCCTTGTTGCCAAAATTCCCAAGAACAAGTATTTTATGTGTATAATTAAAGAGTTTTATGTGTATAATTCAAGATTTTTGTGATTTTTCTGGGCCACAGGGAGCTGAGCATTTGATATTGGAGAGATGAATTATCAGTAACACTGTTACTGTAAAGGAAACCTGTAAACAATCTCATCTGAAACAAAAAGAAAATCTGTCCTTGTCACATTATTTCAAATTTAGCAGGTTCCAGTTTCAAGAATTTTTCTGGCAACAACCTTATTTTTGAACATTAAAATAATTCTTGCACCCTAAATAATTTTAGAACTCTCAAACCTGCATTCAATCATTTTTTTTCCTTAAAGTATGAAACAGGTTAAATTCCTCTTCAGTGCTCAGATAAGCCAGAGGTGAAGGAAAAAAGTATATTTGAATATGTACATTAAAAAAAATATATATATATAAATTAAAATATACAGATATATGTATTTTGTATAAAACAATCTAGATAAATATATAAAATATAATATTAAAATATAACCTATATATTAGTTTTATAAATAAATAATAAGCACATGAATATTTCTATAAATAATTTGCTATATTTATATATTTAACAATAAATAAAATATATAAAACAGTTGTACAGTTAAAATGTATTTTACAAAGAAATATACATATAAATATAAAATATAAATATACAAAATATGAAGGCCCTGGCAGGACCTTCAGTGACCTGCATGATGCTCACAGTGATGTTCTCACTGTTTCTCACATGTACAAAGAGGTGCCTGAGAGCATCAATAATTCTAAATTATTTATGAGTAATCTAAAAAAATAAGTCTTAATTATAAAAAAATCTGATTCTCTTTCAGGATTAATGGAGGAGAAGGTGAATGGATAATCATTTGATCTAAAGGAGATTTATGATGTTTTATATTTTAAAAAAAAGTGAAATTGCTGAATTAGAATTTGGCTCATCCTCAGAGTGCGATCACTTGTTGATGGTGTTTATCAAAGCAGTTCAATAATCAGAAATAAATTCCCTTAAAAAGGAAAAAACAGAAAAAAAACCCCAAAGAAAAGAGGAATTTACTCTGTGACTGTTTCCCTTTGGCATTAGCACAGCCCAAGTTTCCATCTATCGATGGCTTTGTGCAAACCCAGCAAGGAAACATTGGGTAAATCTTTGTGGAATTCCAAAGGATATTTCTGTGTGCTGTCCCCTGCTTTAAAACCTGATGATCTTCACAGAAAACTGACATTTCAAACGAATTTCATTATGAATTCACAGGTGTCAAATTCACTTAAAATTCAAAATATCAACCCATAATTCCTGGGAGTGAGTCTGAATTTCCTGAGGATCTGTCCCTCAGAAAAAGCTCCAAGTAAAAGTGAAGCAGCACTTTGCAAAACCACACTGAACTCAGACTTTCAAAAAAATCCGTGGAGTTTCCACAACAGAAATATTTCCAGTCTTATTTGAGGTATAAGCATGATTTACTTGACAATTTGGATTAAATTTAGATTTGCCCAGTACAAACCAGAAGGCTGAAAAACCCAGCAAGTAAAAAAATGCAGCTTTTTCCAATGAAACAATGAAAAGAAAATTGGTTTAAAAGCTGAACTGCACATATTTTCCTAGAGAGTGCTAACCTGTTTCCTCTGAAAAGATATTTTAATTAGGAAGGAGAGACACTGGAAATGACTTAAAGAAGTAAAAAATGAGCCTCTGTATCAGCTGCTTTCCATAATGATATTCTGTATTTTTACATTTGTCTATAGAAGTAATGAAAAAATGCCTCTCTTGCAATAAACCAAATCTATTTCTTTTTGGCATCTTCAGAGAAAACCTGTTTTATTTCTACCCAGGTGATTTCAGGGGCACATAAAGAATAGGAAATAAGCTGGTTTGTATTTTGGGCTTGGAAGGAAAAGGGGATTTGAGAGATTATTCAGGTTTTTTATAGAAGTAGTGGTTCATCTGCACAACAGATTACATCATTACAGCAACTGAACTTGGAAAATGTTTCTGTGAAAAATGAGCTTTGTAAAAAACAACACACAGCAAAACATTCTGGAGAATAAATAACACATTTTTCAATTCTCATCCTAATTTGCTACAAGGACAAAACTTTCAGGGAAGGGAGGATGCAAAAAGCTCCTTTAATTCCCTTTTTTCAACACAGAAACCCAAGTGGAAAAGTGAAGGACTCTGATAATTGGTGGCCCTTGGGTGGAAAAGGCAATCCCAGACTTTTCTAATCTGGATGGAATTCCCAGAGCAGCTGGGGCTGCCCCTGGATCCCTGGCAGTGCCCAAGGCCAGATTGGGCACTGGGGCTGGAGCAGCCTGGGACAGTGGGAGGTGTCCCTGCCATGGCAGGGGTGGGATGAGATGATTTTTAAGATCCCTTCCAACCCCAAGCATTCCTTGATTCCCTGAAATGCGAGTCAGACTCGTGCTCTGCAGAGTTTGGTAACATCAACCCAACCAGTAACTTAACATTTCAGGTAGCAAATGTCTGAATAACAGAGATTTATTTCACAGTCTAACTGCAGCACCAGCAGGACCCTTTCTCCCAAAATTCCTCCCTCTGGAAGCAATTCCTATGGCACTGTCCAACAGATGGAGCTAAAATCCATTTATTTACACAAACTGACCAATGCACAACGCAGTGGTCACCTCCCAGTTTGAAAGGACACAAAAAGGGGTGATTGTGGAAAGCTCCTGGGCTTTTGGAGAGGCTGCTCTGGGATCAGGCAGAGCATTCCCAAGAGGATTCCTCCCTCTGGAAAAGGGGCTGCTCCTCTGGCCAGCTTTGAAAGGACACAAAAGGGGTGATTGTGGAAGGCTGCTGGGCTTTGGAGAGCTCTGGGATCAGGCAGACATTCCCAAGGGGATTCCTCCCTCTGGAAAAGGGGCTGCTCCTCTGTCACTCACTTATCTCCAGAGAAATCCTCCTGGAAACCCAGTGGAAACTTCACCGGAGGCTCTGCCCAAGCCTCCCTGCTCCAGTTGCATTTTCCATAATTCGGTTTTAGAAAGCAGGAGGCAAAGAAGAGCTCCCAAACTGCACAATAGTTTGTTTAAAAGGAAAAGCTCTGGAGGCTGGCAGCCCTCCTGAGCCCCTGTCAGAACAATCCCCTGCAAGCAGGGCTGTGTAAACTCAGCAAGCAGACAGGTTTTTGTGTTCCCAACAAATGGAAACTATGTCCTATAAAAGAACTTTAATGGGCAAATGACACTGGATTTTCTTTTTTTTTTTTTTTTTTCCTGCAGCAGCAGCAGGGTTTGAGATTTTCTTCCTTTTTGCCTTTTTTTTCCACTCGGAACACACATTTTATCATGAACCTGAGCAGCACAAATGGACAAATCCCATCAAAAGCTTCAGCTGCACTCAGTATTTCATATTATTTGGTGATGTATCAGTTCTGCAAAGCTTTTTATTTTTTTTAAGACTTCACAGGGGAAAAAAAACCTCTTACCTTCGGTGGAAAAACTTTCCCCCTCACAAAAGAGATGTTGTAGAATTTATGAAAACAAAAGTGCCAATAAGATTTTGCTTTAATACCTCAGGGAGAAACCTGATCATCTGCACCAGTAAGAAAAAAGATGCCTGCACGAGGTGCTCTACTAATTACAGCTGCTTTGGTGGGCAATATCCCTGGTGAAACAGATGTTAGGGACCTATTAACAAAAGTTTTTCAAACATCTGCTTACAATTTGAAGGCAGTTGTAAATACAGCACAGAAGGTCAATTGGGCTCATTAAGGTCTATGTGCAAATCTACTGCTGCAGGTTTCTTTTTAGCTAATACTGATTTTTTTTAACACAGGAAATAGAGTTTAATAGCAACTTGTGTCAATTTTGATTGTGATTTCATACAACAACAAACAACAATCGCATGCCTTGTGCTTCACCAAATAACCCATTTTCCTTCCACTTTTTCCTCTCTACCTACAGCACACTGCCACGGTTCTGTGAGGTAAAGGAAGGGTTAGAAATTGGGCAATTACACAGAAATGATTGATTTTACTTTTAAACACTAATTATGGATCTTGATAGGAAATCTTCAGTTGTTGAACCAAAGAAAAATGAGTTTTGATTACAACGCATGGTTATGAGAGGAAAATTATTCTTTCAAGTGTCAGAACAAAACACAGATGTTCAGCAGGGCTGAAACACTGGAAATCATGGAATGGTTTGGGCTGGAAGGGAACTTAAAGCCCATCCAGTGCCATGGCAGGGACACCTCCCACTGTCCCAGGCTGCTCCCAGCCCCAGTGTCCAGCCTGGCCTTGGGCACTGCCAGGGATCCAGGGGCAGCCAGCTGCTCTGGGAATTCTATTTCGGCCTCTCCCCACCTTCCCAGGGAACAATTTCTTCCTAATATCTGCTCAGAGCCTGCAAAAATGTTCAGTCTGAAGCCATTCCCTGTGTGCTGTCCCTGCATCCCCTGGAAATTGTCTCTCTCCAGCTTTCCTGGGGCTCCTTCAGGCCCTGCAAGGCCACCCTGAGCTCAGCCCAAAGCTTCTCCTGTGCAGGTGAACAATGCCAGCTGTGCCAGCCTTTCCTCCCAGCACAGGAATATCCTGAAACTCATCCAGTGCCACCCCTGCCATGGCAGGGACACCTCCCACTGTCCCAGAGTGCTCCAGCCTGGCCTTGGGCACTGCCAGGGATCCAGGAGTAGCCACAGCTGCTCTGGGCATCCCCACCCTCCCAGGGAAGGATTTCTTCCCAATATCCCATCCAGCCCTGCCCTCTGGCACTGGGAACCATTCCCTGCATCCTGGCACTGCAAAAGGGACAGGGACTGAGGCAAAATCCAGGTCTCCAAGGGATTTTTCCAAGTTCACAGGACAATGCACCAGGCCAGGAATGGGATGGGCCAAAACCACAACAGCCATGGCACGAGGTTTGCCTGGTGTGAGGATTGGGCAAAGGATGAGAGAAGTGCTCAGAGGGGAGAAGGAATCACAGGTTCAAACAGAAAAAGCAGCCAGAGAATCCCAGAATCCCTGAATGGTTTGGGTTGGGAGGGGTTTTAGGGATCACCCAGTGCCACCCCTGCCATGGCAGGGACACCTCCCACTGTCCCAGGCTGCTCCAGCCCCAGTGTCCAACCTGGCCTTGGGCACTGCCAGGGATCCAGGGGTGGAATTCCATCCCAGCCCCTGCCCACCCTGCCAGGGAACAATTCCTGCCCAAAATCCCACCTATCCTTGCCCTTTGTCAGTTTAAATCACTCTCCATCAGCCTTCCTCAAACTGGAACCATCCAGGAACAATTTTCTGAGGAACTGCTCCAGGGAAGACCTCCTCATGCTGGACCCAGCAGCAGCGTTCAGACCTGCCAAGCTTCTGCTGCAGATTTTAATCAGCATTCCAAAAATCAGGAATGCCAACTTGGGCTGGGGTTTTCAGCACTGCTTCTTTAGGAAGTGATGCTGTGAAGTTGCTGTCTTGAGTTACAGCTTGAATAAAGCAGGGTGGATGGAGAACCCACCCTGGAAAGTGCCCAAGGCCAGGCTGGACAGGGCTTGGAGCACCCTGGGACAGCGGGAGGTGTTGGGCTTGGGATGGGATGATCTTTAAGTTCCTTCCACCCCAAACCAGTCTGGGATTCATTTAATGATTCTGATGAGTCCTCTGAGGTCCCTTCCAGCCCAAAGCATTCCCTGATTTTATGACTCTGCATCAAACCAGATCTGGGCCCAACTGTGAGTAACCTGCAGCTCAACAGGCTCCTGAACCACTTCCTTTGCACTCCCAGGAACCTGTGTCCCACCTGGATCTGTATCAGTTATACATGGAAAAAACTCTTTGTAACACAAGCCTGAGAGGTTTTAACATACAGAACATATTTATGAAAAGCAGAAGGAAAAATGCTCTGATGTGGAGAAAATCACAGGATTAAAGTCCCAGCCTTCATCTCTACAATAAAGTTCATAAATGTGATGGCAAATGCTGATCTAAACAAAATCAAAATTAATGATTGTGGAAAAACATATTTATGATCATTTAAAGAATCACTAATTTATGAATCTATTACTACTTGTTAGAATTCACTACAAGGAAATGAATGATTCTACAGCTTCAGAATATTGTGGCTCGCACCAAATGTGGAAAAATTCTACTTTAAGCAATTTGCTGCACATTTTAAAGAAAACAGATCTTAGGAAATAAACACTGAACAGCACTAAACACCTTCTACTATCAGTAATGATTCCCAGGTGAAACTATTAAAAACAAATTTGGTATAACAGAGATGAAAGTGTAAAAGTTGTAAGAAGTTCTTTCTATGTGTGACCTTGAAGCTGTGCTCATACAGATCTGAATAAGGAATATGAGTCCTCCTTGGCCAAACAACAGCAAAATCTGAAAGCAAACACCAGAGCTTGCAGAAAACATCCCATCAATAAAGACCTGTCCTCACCCAGCTTGGCCCAACACTGCCTGCTTTAAAAACTTATCACCCTCTCCATCTTCCCTCTCACTAAAAAGGGTATTTTCAATGACTTCATGACATTTTTTCCAAGCCATTTCTCCTTCAGCCAGCAATTGGAAGAGTCTGACTGGACTGTGGATTTCTTTATTTCTTGTAAAGGAAGTTGGTGGCTTTATTTTGTAGGGCTGAGGAGTCTGGAGGTTATCATGGATAATCTGTAAATGAAACTTCCTGATTTATGTGGGTTTTATTGTCAAGTTAAACTTAGCTGAGCAGAACATTATTAATTGACATTGAACAGGTAGGAGAATTAACATTATTCTTTGCTTTTAAAAACCCAGAATTGTCACCATTGTGGCAATTCCAGACTCCAGGTCCATTCAGACCCAGAAAGAGAAAAGACTGGTGACATAAATTACCCCATCTCCAACCTTCCCCTCAGAATTCAGACCCTTTATGGCACAAAACTGATTTTATTGGTCAAACCTGCTTTTACTGCACTGATCTGGGTATTTTTCTTGCCTGTGGAAGTGAGAAGAGAGGGAAAGGAGTAATGTTTCATCATGAAAACAGAACTAGGAGCACCTACACATAAGGACTTAGGAGAGAAGTAAAACTATCATTACCACTTCCACCAGCTTTTAAAATTCCCCATTTAAATCCTGATTCCACTTCACTTATGCAGCTTAAATCAGGATGCCAGAGGAAGAAAAGTCCTTACATTTTATTAGGAGTTAAATGAAAAACATGTCCCTTCCTTACACCACTTGTATTCCTTGGATATTAGTCAGTACCAGTTAATTAAAAAAAAAAGAAAAAAAGCATTTACCTCAAATCAAATCCCAGAAATCCCAGAGAAACTGGGTGTGGGAAATGCAAGGATCTCCCCAGAAAAAAACCCCAAAAAAACAGCACAAAGGTAACTGATGATGAAAGGATTTGTTTCAGCCTAGGAGGACATAAAAGATGAAGTTCTACAAAGACCATTAAGTATTCACCAGCCCACTGCAAATTACACTAAGCACTTGGTGAAGAAATACTTGGCAGATGTCAGCAATAAGGAAGCCAAACATGTTCCTGCACTGAAGGATAATGTAACTACAGAGAGGGTTTGTTTTGGAACCATTTCCACAGCCCAAAAATCATCTGGCAGGGCTGGGTTTACCAAGGAAGAAACAAGAGAGAGCCATGACTACTTATGTGACAAATCCACATTTCTGCCATTTCCATACTCTGTACCACTCCTGAAACAAGATATCACACACCAATTTGGATCAGAAAACATTGAGTTCTAAGACAGGCTGCAGCAGATCTTTGAAAACTCAAATATTTGTGTAACCTCTTGTTTTCACAAGTGTTGTATAAACACCACTGAGGACACACCACTACTCTGTACAGCTCAAACCTTCCATCTTTTGGGCTCTGCTACTCCACTCTTATCTTCTGCAGTTGGGAACTGCATTCCTAAGTGGGATTTACAAAGTTAAACCAGGACCTAACCCAGTGAAATTGAGGGATTATTTCCCCATCTCCACACACACTCATCCCCCAGTTCTGAGGAAGGGTGATTGGACATTTAATGTTATAATAAATGTACTATTAGGTTCCACTTGAGGAAAACTATGCTTAAAGATGAGACAGAAATATATCCTTGGCAGAGCTGACCAGGGAGATAAATTATTTCCTCATGTTGGCATTTTTCATGAGGAATCTTTCTATTTGCTCTTCTCTCACTGTTCTACATGTGGATGTTTTTCCCCCCTTCTCTCCTCTCAGCAAGGCACCATTTGCACACCACACATCTAATAGGAACTAAATCAAGAAATTTTAAATGAGAGGGTTCATCATAAAGCCATAATGCAGATTTGCTCTGCCTCAAATTCTTGAAATAAATGCCTGAATTCTTAAATGAAGTTGTCCAGGGCTGTCACCCACACAGGCACCAGGTTTCATGCAGCTTACTGAGATGTGGAGTGAAAATGCCACTGACTTTTATTATTTTTACTATTTGAAAACAGCGTGGCTCCAGTCCAAGTCAAAGAAATCATCTGGACAGCTCTGCTCCTCTGGTGATTACATGGTTGTAAGAGCGGCAGCTTCTTGAATAAAACTTCACAACGAGGAGTTATCTGGAACTAATGCAAGTAAGGCAAATTCCTACTGGGATTTAGAAGCACAGGATGGTTTGGCTTGGAAATGACTTAAAGCCCATCCAGTGCCACCCCTGCCATGGCAGGGACACCTCCCACTGTGCCAGGCTGCTCCAACCCCAGTGTCCAACCTGGCCTGGGGCACTGCCAGGGATCCAGGGGTGGAATTCCATCCCAGGGCCTGCCCACCCTGCCAGGGAACAATTCCTCATTGCCAAGATCCCATCCAGCCCTGCCCTCTGGCACTGGGAGCCATTCCCTTTGTCCTGTCCCTCCAGTTCTGATGGATTGTCCCTCTCCAGCTCCCCTGGAGCCCCTTCAGACCCTTGAAAGCTGCTCTGAGGTGTCCTCACCTCTACTTCTCCAATATCACAGAATTCCCAGAATCACTGGGTTGGGAGAGACCTTCAAGACCATCGAGTCCAGCCCAGCCCCAACAGCTCAACTGACCCTGGCCCCCAGTGCCACATCCAGGCTTTGTTAAACACACCCAGGGATGGGGACTCCACCACCTCCCCGGGCAGCCATTCCAGAACTTTCTCACCCTTGCTGGAAAAACCTTTTCCCTGCTCTCCAACCTGTATTTCCCTTGGTGCAGCTTGAGGCTGTGTCCTCTTGTCTTCACACCTCTGCACCATCCCACACACATGGGAGAGACAAACAACAACTAAAACTGCAGTGCTTGAAAAATCTCAGACATGTGAGGATGATGGAAGAAAAGGAAAAAAGAAGATCAGGCTCTTTCCCCCTCATTCTCCTGTCCCTATAGGGCACAGAGTCCTCCACTCTCAGCTGCTCCAATTAAGTTCAAATTTCCCTGGACAAACCCATGTGGGAACAAGAAAACTGAGCTCACCTCAGCTGAAAGTTTTATTCTTGCTGAGGGTACCTAAAATCAAAGCACTGAAATTCTCTGAACCATCAGGCGCCTCCAGGCAGGCACCCAGATCCAGAATCTCATGCAAAGACAGAATCTCGGGGTCCTTAGGGCTGGAAAAAACCTCTCCAGGGTCATCACATCCTACCTGTGACTGCTCAAACAACTGAGGTGAAAATACAGCCCAGGAATCCCCACTGAGGAAGAATCTGCAGCATCTTCCAAACAGAAATCAGCTTTTCCTGAGCAATACATTTCGCTCAAGAGGATAAAAACAGTTTTAATTTGAAATGTCTGACCTTCTCCTACGGCAGGGCAGCTGAAATTCTCAGAATTTCCTCAGACAGAACTCAGCACCATCAGTTCTGTGTGTTTACCCACAAAAAGGCACACTGGCTGTGCCTGACATTAAAAAGATTTTCTGTTCAGTTAACTGTCTTTTCTCAGAAAATCACACTGGTGATTCCCTTGGAAAATTTTTATTTTTTTATTATGGAAAGTGCTTCAAAATGGTGGTCCTGACATGTGACATTGATTCCTAAGAAAGGACACTGTCCAAGTCATATTAAATAAACAAGAGCTGCCACACATCAAGCTTTGAATTGTCTGCCAGGAGCAGCAGAGCCTAGGAAGGAAATGTTGCATCCCTACTGTTATAAATAACTAATAAATATAAATAACTAATTGATTTGTTATAAATAACTAATTGATTATGTTATAAATAACTAATATAAATAATTAATTGATTTGCTTTCATTATCATAAATTAACTTTTACAAATTATTAATCACAGCTATTTTTATATAGTACAGTTTATAATCACTTTTAACAGCTTTTCATACAGTACAGTTTGCCCATTTTTGTAGCCAGTGCTCTGGGCACTGTCTAATATTATCAGAAAATCATTTATAGATGATATTTTAATTTATAGACAATGTGATAAATCTATTATAGTTTTGGCTAATATTAAAATATGTTTTGTACATTAACTTTTGCAGAAGTAGCTGCAACTGTCAAATAATAACTAAAGCTTTTGTTTTTGTAACTAACTGACAATAAAAACAACTCTAACATATTTATAAAATAACTAATGCAACCTGTATGATTAAAAGAAGATGTGATCAATAACTATCAACTAATGAAACCACAAAACCAAAAAACTCTGGAAAAGAAATGACACACAACCCTCAAAAAAAATTTTCCCAATTTCTACATGAGTCAAGAATCAAACCAAGCTAAAGAATTCCTGAAATATGTAAACAAATACAAAAAGAATGTCTGGATATGTATAATCTTTACAAATATGTATTTGAACAATACAATAAAAAAGTATATTTAAAAAATGTTATATTTGTGTGCCTCTAACTAATGCTACACACCCAGCGCTGTCTATTACCCCTTTTAGCTCTTTTTAGCAAATATTTAAAAGTTTTAAAGAGTGAAGTTGGTTTCTCGCACCTGCCAAGCCCAGCCAAGGAAGCTCCCTCAGGAAGCAGCACTTGAACAGGGTTAGAGCCAGGCAGCCCCAAACCCCAGTGAGGAGAGTTGGGTTCCAGGATGTGGCTGGGGGTGTGTGTTCTGTCACCATCAGTCAGAGCTGGGGCAGCTCTCTGCTGTTCATGGGGCAGTTTTTTCTTTCTCTCTCCCACAGCCAATCCTCCCTCCAGGAGATCTCTGCTGTCCATGGCCACTGAGTGTCCCTGCATGGCTGATCCAATTCCAGCATCCCATGGGGAGATGCTGCGCCCAGGGGAGGAGCCAAGCATTCCTACCTGGATCCAATCTGAGCCTGGCCCAGCACAGCAGCCTTTGCCCACTGCATTCCCAGAGGAGCAGCTTTCTGCTGCCCTGCATTCCCAGAGGGAGCCCAGGCCCATCTCCAGCAGCCCTGGAGCTGCAGAGGAAAACTCCCCCCTTGTGCAGGATCCCTGCTCCAGCAGAACCACAGCTGGCACTGCAGGAGGGCTGAGCCACCATTTAATCAATGGATTAAAAGAAAATTCTTCTAGAGAAAACACATCTTAGGAAATAAACACTAAACAGCACCTTCTACTTTCAGTAGTGATTCCCAGTTGAAATTATTAAAAATAAATTCAGTATAACAGAGATGAAAGTGTAAAACTTGTAGGAAGTTCTTTCTATCTGCAACCTTGAAGCTCTGCTACCAACACCTTGACCCACAGGGGGTCAGCTCCTGTTCTGACTCTGGCAGTGTTGTTTTGTATTACTGCATTTTATTTTTCCCTAATAAAGAACTGTTATTCCTACTGCCATATCTTTGCCTGAGAGCCCCTTAATTTCAAAATTATAATAATTCAGAGGAAGGGGTTTTACATTTTCCATTTCAAGGGAGGCTCCTGCCTTCCTTAGCACACACCTGGCTTTTCCAGCCAAGACATGCAAACACCCCACTGAGGGAAAACCACATCTAGGGATCAGATTCCTCTTGGAATGAGATGGGGATGAAACACTGGATGGAGATGGAGAGATGGTGAATGTGTTTTGAAACCTGAAAAGCAGAATGAGGGACCTCAGCTCCACCAGAACACGTAAAACTGCAAACACAGAAAAGCAAAAACTTCAGCCTCACAGCATCTTCCCTGGGTGACCTTAATATCACACAGCAAAAAAAGACCTTCAGAAAGACTGGAGTGCATGATAGACTGAAAACAAAGCAATTTATCTGTGATTAAAAAAAAAAAAAAAAGGTATTTCATAATCCATACCCTTAATAAAGCTTTTATAATAACTATGTGGTCGTAGCTTGTACAGACAGCCAAAACTGTTTTTTTTTTTTTAATTTGGTGTTTAATTTTGTTAAATAGAGGAAGAAAACACCCTGGTTTGCTGGAGAGCAGCGCAGCTGTGTCTCCAGCCCTGTGCTGGAGGTGACAGCCAGCCAGGATGGATGAGCATTCCCAGCAGGCTGCTCCACAAAACTGCCTGGAATCTCCTGTGTCAGCCCCCAGCAGGGAGCCTGGAGCACTGTGGGACACCAAAACATCCCCATTTTGTCTCCAACCAAAGTCTCCCATGCCAGCATCCATCAGATAAACACAGGAATAAAAAACTCATCCGAATCATCTCACAGCACAAGGAAAATGCAGAAGGAATTAGAGCAGAGTTGGACTCTTGGTGTTATTCTTTTATATATTTTACTCATCTCTGATCTAATCCTTTGTAATCTAAATTTAGCTTAGGCTTTCCTTGTATAGTAACCATCACTGTAGAAAAAAAAAATCCCTATTTCCAAGAAGGTTTTGCTGAATATTAGAAAAATGCAGATGTAGCCGAGTAACGAAGAGATCTTGGTTCTGGATCCAGTGAATGCAACCCCCAAGGTCACACTTCTTTTTTTAACACCATTTGCAGCTATTTTTGTAAAGAACTGGATGAAGTGTGTGCTTAAAACACTGAAAGAAAGAGGATTTTAATTTAAAAAATGCTATAAGCACTTTGTAGAAAGCCTTCCTGACATGACTTAGAGAACATACAAAGGAAGTAAAATAGAAGAAATAAATAAAATAAATGGAAAATTTACATTGAAAATGTTGGAAAATCTTGGGCTACCATAGTTTATGAGCCATGGCTAAAGAGAGGAAGGAAAGAGAGGAGGGAAAGAGAGGAAGGAAAGGAAGGAAAGGAAGGAAAGGAAGGAAAGGAAGGAAGGAAGGAAGGAAGGAAGGAAGGAAGGAAAGGAAGGAAGGAAGGAAGGAAAGGAAGGAAGGAAGGAAAGGAAGGAAGGAAGGAAGGAAGGAAGGAAGGAAGGAAGGAAGGAAGGAAGAAGGAAGGAAGGAAGGAAGGAAGGAAGGAAGGAAGGAAGGAAGGAAGGAAGGAAGGAAGGAAGGAAGGAAGGAAGGAAGGAAGGAAGGAAGGAAGGAAGGAAGGAAGGAAGGAAGGAAGGAAGGAAGGAAGGAGGAAGGAAGGAAGGAAGGAAGGAAGGAAGGAAGGAAGGAAGGAAGGAAGGAAGGAAGGAAGGAAGGAAGGAAGGAAGGAAGGAAGGAAGGAAGGAAGGAAGGCAGCCATCTACACTCCAGCCCTTAGGAACTGTCACTCACTCTCTGGGATTTTGGTTCCAAATCCCACACATTCCATCTCACTTGGTTCATGCTCACAATATTTCACTGCTTAGCTTGGCAAAGCATCAAAACAGAACTTTTTCACCCCTCTTAACCTCTGCTGTTGGCACACACCAGTTTATTAAGCTCAGGACTCACAGCAAATTCCCATTTTCCCTCCCAACCAATATAATTCTGTTGTCATCAACACCCCCTGCTACAGCCCCAGCCAACTGGAGAATATTCCTTTTTTCCTCCCAGGGAAAGGGCTCCAGTTTCTAGCCAGTTATTCCCCCACTGCTAGTGAAAGGTAATTCATCAATGAATAATTTTATCTGTTCTGATGACCACTGAGTGCTGAACTCCCCAAACAGCGCATTAGATAAATAACAGGATATTTGGTAGGATCCTAATATTCCAATTGTCTGCACTCCCAAACTCTCCTACTGAACATTCCCTGTCCATGCTATGTTGGAGGAGTCTGAGGAAGGACCTGCAGACATCCTGAGTAGAACAGGATCTGCTTACTGTGTGATAATTCACTTGTGGGGAATTTTGGAAGGAACTGGAGATGGGACTTCTGATTTATTTTTTATGATGTGGTTTATTTTTCTTATCTTTTACATAGGCAGGAAGGGTGAATTCAGCTCACATTGTTACATCATGGTTCAGAAGGTCTCAAGACCCTCAGTTACAAGAGCTTTTAAGGAATTATTAACCAATAAAACACTGCTAACAAGGATATTTATGTTTTTGACCCAATTCTTAAATATTTTGTTTTATGGATCCATGTTACAGTGTGAGCTTTCTTAGCCAATCATGTTCTGACACACAAACCTACAGTGCTGCATCCTGAACTCCTTGTGTACCTTGATGCCTCAGGTTTGAGCTTTTCTGTTTTTCAGATTCTGTGCTGCTTTAGTGTGTGGGTCTGAGCTTCATATTATGGGATGGTGAGCTCTGTGCACAGAGCAGGGAGACAAAACAATTCCTGCTCCAGCTGGGCACCAAGGACAAATGACCCAAATCTCAGCCCAGGAGCACAAACCCCGTGGGCTGGAGAGAGAAAAACAAGCAGGGTGGGACTGCAGGGGCTAAAGCTGGAATGGGACAATGAACTGCAAGGTGCAAATGGAGCAGAACTGATCCAGGGAGAGACCCCGTGCCCGCTCGTGCATTTTGGGGCCATTTTGGTTCATCTTGGGTGCAGCCCTGGCTGGGCTCTTGTGCTGCCCAAGGTGCATCCATGGAGGAAATCCTTTGAATAAATCCCTGCTTTATTCTTTAGCTCTGCCCAGCCTCTGCTCTAGGGCAGCCTGAACAAGGCATCAACCTCTGTAGCTACTTTTATTTTTTCTATATCTTAAACTCTAAAACTCTAAACTTTCCTTTCCTTAGCTTAACCTGTCTCTGCTTTAAACCACAAATCCACATTCTCCCTTCCAGCACCTCAGTTTGGAGCCTTTTCCAAGGTCTCAGATCAAACCCTGGGTTTAATTCTAAGCTTTGGCTTCCAGGCCCAAAGTTCTGAGAGTTCCCTGCATTTCAGATATCAACATTAGTGACCGACCTGGACTCTGTAAAATAAGAAAATGCCGATTTTTCTCCCATATTCTTCCCTTTTCCTTCCATCCTCCTCCCCAAAAGTGGTCTAAAATCTTCAGAGTCAATGGCTTCTCTGCTTTTCTTACTCTCTGGTTTCTGGTGAGTCAATCAGCACCAAGTGTGCAATGTTTTACAGCTCTTCTTGCAGACACCCCACAAAGGCATTTCTGTGCCTCTTCTTGGCTACTCCTATTTTTGTATACAACACAAGGGGAAAAAAACCCCATAAATTGCTATTTCTGCAACCCATAGCTGAGAAAAAGGTTTTTTCCAGTAAAAGCAAGCCAAGATTTGAGTTTCTAATTGAAATATGATTGATTTCTTCTAATTTATTGGTTTTTACCTATCAGGAAGCCACTATCAGGATTATTTCAACAAAAAAGTATTTGTTTTTTGTGAAAAGATTTAAGTTCTGCAATTTCTAGTTTTAGTAATTCGTACTGATGAAGTAAGCTGTAGCAACAAGAAATTATAGTTTATCCATCTCAAACATGAAATCAAACAACAACAAAAAAACCCAAATAACTAAAAACAACAACAAGAAAAAATGAAACAAAAATTACTTATTACAGGAAAAATTGGAAATGTGTGAGGAAAATACTGGGTATAGAAATAAATGCAATACAAACAGAAAACTTCTTTTTTATTGTCCCCAAAAAGCTAATTTGCAAACTTTTCAAACTTTAATTTGCAAACTTTGTCTAGAATAGAAATTAAAAACCAAATTTGTCCCATCCCTGGAAGTGTTCAAGGCCAGGCTGGAGCAGCCTGGGACAGTGGGAGGTGTCCCTGCCATGGCAGGGGTGGCACAGGATGGGCTTTAAGGTCCCTTCTAACCCAAACCATTCTGTAATTTAATAATTCTGTCATTTTATGGTTCTGAGCCTAAACTGAGTGGCAGCACAATGCTGATATAAAGACAGAAATATTAAGATCAGAACAAGCCAGGCAAACCAGCAGCAGTCGCAGCACTGCCCTGAATTTCCAACACCTTCACGCTCAAAGCTCTCTGGTGCTTCCCTACCACAAGAAAAACCCCAATACCCACTCACAGCTGCTCCTCAAAACCTTGGCAGGAGGTGATGGTTCTGTTTTTCCAACAGATGGATTCTCCAGCATTCCACAAGCATCGCTCCTTGCTAACCTGCCACGCTCTGCTGCCTCTGAATGGATCCCATGAACTCTTCATGCCATCACCCACCAGAGCAGAGCTGAAATGTGCATTAAAGCAGGTGGCCACCAGCAATTCCTTTTATCTCCCACATCTGGCACCACTCTCCATACAGAGTTTATACACTATCTGTTGCTAATAAATCATAAAATCATAGAATCATGGAATGGTTTGGGTTGGAAGGGGCCTTCAAGATCATCTGAACTCTGAAGTTTTTCTATTGACACTTAGCAGATGCAATATAGTGAATATTTTTTATCCAAAAAGTGCAAGGTAATATGCTGTAAACTGCATTTTTAAAAGCAGGAAATATAAGTAATCTGTGGGATTCAGATTAGGTATTTAAATGTTATTATAACTGTAGGAAAGACTGAAAGGATGATTAAAAATAAACCAGCAGATGTCCTGACATCAGCATTTGCAGATTCAGTTATGACCACAAGCAGTTATTATTTAGTGTCAACAAAATAAAGGTGCTCTCCTTCCCTCACACTCCCCAGTTCCCAATTGCAACAAAACACTTTGGACTGGGACCACCACGTGCTTAACTGGAATTCTTACCAGTCTTGAACTTCAGAAAAATCAGCAAAACCCAACCTCAACACTGAGCTAATTAGATTTCAGTTGACAATCTGCCAATGGAACAGGGGAGTCTTGGGCTTGTGATCATTAATTGTTTGATAAGTGCTTTAACAATGATTGTTCTCCAATTAATGCTGCAATCTCCCTAATCCCATTTCTTTTCCATTAAGCTCGGAGTATTTGCTTAAGAATAATCAGTAAAAATTTGTTTCCCCTGAATTTTTATTTCTTTCTTCCTGTGTCAGCTCCATCTCCCTCCTTTTCTTCTTGTCCAGTTCTTCCTCTTCATCTTCCTCAGTGGATGGGGAGCCTGATGATCCATTTGAATAAAAATCCAATTAAAAATGTCCATGGGACACTTCATAGCTGCATCCCACAAGTCCTTAACGCAACGAGCCACGAGAGCTTTGTGTTTGCAAAAAATCCTGTAAAACCCTTAAGGGTTTTTTCTTTTTTTGATGTAAGATAATATCATCAGTAAAAAAAAAAGTGCAAAAATAGTGTCAGTTCAAGTTTACAAAAAAACTCTGGACGTTCATCTACATTTAAGAGTTCAACAAAAAGAACAATGCCAGTAAATTTCTGGAGAGCAACATGAGGTACAGGATTTTATAGCAATCCTGGGGATCACAAAGCTGCAGTGGGGGAACCTCACTTTTTTTTACACACCATTCTCCAGGCTGTGACATTTCAGGCTCAATGATATGAGGTGTGATAAATGCAGGACCTCGTTTGAATACAAACAGATTCTTAAAATATTTTAACTAGGACTATAAGTGAAAATAAATTAGGCCAGTGGGATTTAGGGCAAGAATTCAGATTCTATGGGATTTTCTATGTTTACTGCTAAAGTTAGAAACTACACAAGATTTCAAAGCTTTTGGCTTTGGAAACAAGCACTTGAAATTAATTCTAAAATTAAATCACTCTCTTCTGACTGGCAGCATAAGAATAAACAAAAATCAGTGTATTTATTCTTAACCACACCAGAACAGGTGCTGTGTGAACTTCCCCAAGCAGCCATGCTTTGCTTCCCAGCTCCTACTTTGCTTCCATAGGTAATCCACCTTCTATTTCTTAATTTTTCTTTTTTTTTCCTTACAAAAGGAAAGAGATGGAGATGTGCAAAATGGAAAACTGTGATCAAACTTTGAGATTCTAATAAATTTACTCCTGCTCTTTTCACTGAAATCTCGAGAGAATCATTCTGCCTTTGTGGTTGTAGTTCAGCCTTTGGATCTTTCATAGAATCCCAGACTGGTTTGGGGTAGAAGGGACCTTAAAGCCCACCCAGTGCCACCCCTGCCATGGCAGGGACACCTCCCACTGTCCCAGGCTGCTCCAAGCCCCAGTGTCCAACCTGGCCTTGGGCACTGCCAGGGATCCAGGGGCAGCCCCAGCTGCTGTGGGAATTCCATCCCAGCTTCTTCCCACCCTCACAGGGAACAATTCCTAATTCCCAGTATCCCACCTAACCCTGCCCTCCTTCAGCTGAAGGCCATTCCCCCTTGTCCTGTCCCTCCATCCCTTGTGAAATGTCCCTGTCCATCACATGGGCAGCAATCTATTAATCAAACCCATTATCAAATCACTTGGATGTCTAAGTGTTATTCTGTTTTATCTGAATGCAACATTGGCAATACATTCCTTTATTAGTCTGATGATTAGAACAATTCTAATGAAGAAGTCTGGGGGGAAAAACAAATCCAGGATTTTACCAAGGTTCAGGCTACTCCATGAGGTTACTTAGGGAGTGAGAAAGTTGATTCCTCTGATCCTATTATTAGTGGGCAGGCCCTGGCACAGGGTGCCCAGAGCAGCTGGGGCTGCCCCTGGATCCCTGGCAGTGCCCAAGGCCAGGTTGGACACTGGGGCTGGGAGCAGCCTGGGACAGCAGGAGGTGTCCCTGCCATGGCAGGGGTGGCACTGGATGGGCTTTAGGGTCCCTTTCCAATGTAAACCACCCATGACTCCATGATTAATAACATACCTGGTTTTTCTATGCCATACCCTCCCCTTTTAAGTCCATACACTGTCCTAAACTGATTTATGACTGGGTTTGAGGTTTTAAAGTTATTTTTAGAAGCACATGACTTCATTTAAGACTATATTCTGATCTGACTTCATGTGAAAAGGCAAAGTTGGCTATTTGAAGGAGACAATGATATCTTTCTCAATGAAGTACAAATATTAATCCCTGAGTACTTCTGGGCAGTTTAAGCTTAGGCAGCATTTCCTTTTCCAAAACAAAAGTTACAATTCAAGAGCAAAATTGACAGCCATGGAATTTGCAAACCAACAGCAGTAATATACACATAATATGTTGCATTTAATATTACTTATAACAAGATATCATATGCATTATGGTATATTGTATTCAGCTACATGGATCATATGCCTCAAGCTAATCCTCCTCTTCAAAAAGCTGCAATGATATGAAACTTTAGCATTCAATTTTTTCACTTTATTACCAAATTCCTGGTTTCAAATGCGGGCATGAAAACAGCACCGTGTAAAACAAACCAGCAAAATGTGACTGAAACCCTGCCATGACCATTCCTTCACTCTTGTTTTAATTATGCAGCCTGCCAGGGTTTCCCTCAGATTTAAGGAACGATTCCCCTAAGATGTAAGGAATTATTCCTCTCAGATTTAATAAATTATTCCCCTCAGATTTAAAGAACAATTCCCCTCAGATTTAAGGCATGATTCTGCTTAGATTAAAGGAATGATTCCCCTCAAATTTAAGGAAAGATTCCTCTCAGATTTAAAGAAGTATTCCCTTCAAATTTCAGGAATGATTCCCCTCAGATTGAAGGAATGATTCCCCTCGAATTTAAAGAACAATTCCCCTCAGATTTAAGAATGATTCCCCTTAAATTTAAGGAACAATTCCCCTCAGATTTAAAACAATTCCCCTCAGATTTAAGGAACAATTTCCCTCAGTTTAAAAAAATATTCCCTTCACATTTAAGGAATGATTCCACTCAAATTTAAGGAATGATTCCCTTTAGATTTAAAGAACAATTCCCCTCTGATTTAAGGAATGATTCCACTCAGATTTAAGGAATCGTTTCCCCCTGATTTAAGGAACGATTCCCCTCAAATTTAAGAAATTATTCCTCTCAGGTCTTTAAAGAATGATTCCCCTCACATTTAAGAAATTATCTCCCACACATTTAAAGAACAATTTCCCTCAGATTTAAGGAACAATTCCCCCCAGATTTAAAGAAAGATTCCCCTCAAATTTAAGGAACAATTCCTCTCAGAATTAAGGAGGAATTTCCCTTCAGATTCCAAGGAACGACTCCCCTTAAATTTAAGGAATGATTCCCCTCAGATTTAAGAACAATTCCTGCCAGATTGAAAAAACAATTCCCGCCAGATTTAAAGAACCATTTCCCCCAGATTTAAGGAACAATTTCTGTCAGATTTAAAGAACTATTCCCCCCAGATTTAAACAGCAATTCCCCCAGATTTAAAGACCATTTCCCCTCAGATTTAAGGAACAATTCCCCCCAGATTTAAAGAAAGATTCCCCACAGATTTAAGGAATCATTCCCACCAGATTTAAAGAAAGATTCCCCTCAAATTTAAGGAACAATTCCTCTCAGTTTTAAGGAGGAATGCCCCTCAGATCTAAAGAACATTTCCCCCCAGATTTAAATAAAGATTTCCTTTAAATTTAAGGAACAATTCCCCTCAGATTCCAAGGAATGAGTCCCCTCAGATTTAAGAACAATTCCCCCCAGATTTCAAGAACAATTCCCCTCAGATTTGAAGAACCATTCCCCCCAGATTTAAAAATCAATTTCCCCCAGATTTAAAGAACATCTCCCCTCAGATTTAACGAATGATTCGCCTCTGATTTAAAGAACATTTCCCCTCAGATTTAAAGAACAATTCCCCCAGATTTAAGGAACAATTCCCCTCAGATTTAAGGAATTATTCTCCTCAGATTGAAGGAATTATTCTCTTCAGATTTAAAGAACATTTCCCCCCAGATTTAAAGAAAGATTCCCCACAGATTTAAGGAATCATTCCCATCAGATTTAAAGAAAGATTCCCCTTAAATTTAAGGAACAATTCCTCTCAGTTTTAAGGAGGAATGCCCCTCAGATCTAAAGAACATTTCCCCTCAGATTTAAATAAAGATTCCCTTTAAATTTAAGGAACAATTCCCCTCAGATTCCAAGGAATGAGTCCCCTCAGATTTAAGAACAATTCCCCCCAGATTTCAAGAACAATTCCCCTCAGATTTGAAGAACCATTCCCCCCAGATTTAAAAATCAATTTCCCCCAGATTTAAAGAACATTTCCCCTCAGATTTAACGAATGATTCGCCTCTGATTTAAAGAACATTTCCCCCAGATTTAAGGAACAATTCCCCTCAGATTTAAGGAATTATTCTCCTCAGATTTAAGGAATTATTCTCCTCAGATTTAAAGAACATTTCCCCCCAGATTTAAAGAACATTTCCCCTCAGATTTAAGGAACAATTCCCCCAGATTTAAAGAACATTTCCCTCAGATTGCAGGCTGCTCGGGCTGTGTTGGTGTCCCTGTGATAATGGGCATTGTTCAGGAACTTCCAGCAGCAGGGAAACCCAATCTCCCATCGGAGTTCAGCACGGGTTAATTGCTCTGCCAAACGGGAATCTTTATTTTATGACTCAATTCCCTCTGGGAATGCCAAACCTCCCTCTGCACTGCAAGCAGGGGGCCCACTCCTTTAACAGGAAGAAAATTCCCTGATCTTACACAACAAAAAAAAAAAAAAGAAAAAAGAAAAAATAAAGAAGTGCACATTTTGCCTTCAGTTCCACGGAAAATCAGGCACACAAGGTGCGTGACAGGAAAATAGGGACCTGATTGTTTGGTGCCCTCAGGAATGGTGCACGACAGGTGGAGAGAAAATCAGGGGAAAGTGACATAAAGGAGACGCCAACTGCCAATAGAGAAATCCTTCAGCAAGCGTGTCATGGAAAATGGTATGGCAGGGAAGAGTCTGGGAATGGGACAGGACCAAATCAGTGCCAAAAACTTCCCAATTCTTCCAGGGAAGGAACAGACTCTTGGCTGTGTCACAAAAATTCCAAAATTCCTGCATGATCTTTGGTTATCAGGCGGAGCTGCCTCCAGCACTGGCTGGTGCAAAGCACTGCCCATAAATGAATGGCACAATAAAGTATGAAATATTACACATTTAAAACTAAATTAGCAAAAAAACCCTACTGTTGAACTTGATTTGATTTGATTTAAGAGAAACAAACTTTACTCTGCTATTTGAGCTGGTCTTTAGCACCAAAGGAAGGCACAAAATACTGCCTATAAAAAACATCCTTAAGGAAGAAAAGCATAGCAGCAGCTATTTAATACACCAGCTTTTTTTGTTTTGAGGATAAAAAGTCCTTAAACCATTTCAATAAATTAAGAAATGGAAGCTTAAAAGTTTGTAATAAAAGTGGTGTAAATAATGAAGCAATATGATATACATACATGTATATATACTTCTATATCTAGGAATATAAAGAGCAGATCTAATGCCCTTAGTACCAAACTCTGGATTATAATAAGACATTAATCAAGCAAAGCATTCCTATCCCATCCTACAGTTTCACAAAATCAAGGGATCTGAGTTTTTAAAGGCAATATGAACTATTGTGACCTCGATATCCAAACTGACAAAATATTTTTGGGTTACGTAGCTGCAGAAAAGATTAAGTACAGGAGATATACAGTGTTAAAATGCATCTAACCTACTGAACAGCACATGGTTTTATAATTTCCTATTTCAATTTCCAATTTCCTGAGAGAAAGGCACCTTTCCTGCAAGGAAGAATCCTTCCTGCACACCACGGTATTCTCCAACTCCCCAACCAAAATTCCTGAGGGAAGAGGGTGGAGGAGGTTAATTTATACAAACTGTTAATGTTTGTGACAAAACACTCATTTTTAGCAGGCTAAAAATGTACTGGGAGAGTGTCACCATGCTAAAACACAAAGATTATCATGGAACCAGGGAATGGTTTGGGTGGGAAGAGGTCTTAAAGCTCATAACAGTTACTCAGTTTTTTAAAAATACAGTTTGAATGGAGAGTAAGGGGCATCATCAAGGTGCAAGGAATAACTAAACACAGAGTAAAACATCACAAGGACTTGAAACCCAAATTAAAAATCCCCCAGTCCCTAACACAGTTTGTCAATCTCAGCTTGTTTGCCCCTGAAGTGCCATTCCCATCTCCTTCAATTACACACTGGTTTTCCTTAACTCAGACCTGCATCTGCATCATCCATATTTCAATCCAACTAAACCAAGAGTTTTCAAATAAAATGAGTCTTCGTGCCCACTTCCCAAAATTAGAGCTGCAGTTCAGCTTTTCAAAATTTAGCAGTATGAATCTAGAAAAGTAAAAGGACACCAATGATAGAATGGACTTTCTTCTGCAAAGCTTGTAGCTGTTTGGAAATTGTTTATTCTCAACTGACATTTTATTTAAATATCCTATTCAGCAGTTATGAAAGGAACCTCAGCCCACATTTCACTTCCACTAAAATTCACCACTTCTGTGTCAAACTTCCCCTAACAATGGCACTTTGTGCTTCTTAAATATTGGGGAAAAGGGATCCATGATGGCATGTCTTACAGAATATATCCCATGCTGGCTTAGTCATGTGTAAATCATATTTTCTGCCAACTAAAACATTGAAACAGGGTCTAAGATAAAGAACAAAACCGAAATTTCTATCTCATGAATTTAATTTTAGTGCAATACTCGTGAAACCATTCCAGCCAATTAAGAGTGTGTAGAAATATTAGAAATAGAAATATTTCTTTGTTAATCTCAACTCTTATGAGTGTAATAAGTGTATAATGTATATAGACACTATATATATATATATACACACATTTTAAGTCCATAATGTAACACTTGTATCACTACACCAGACGCAGCCTCAAAAACAATGGTTTCATTTTAAAACCTGCGCTCCCAGGGATGCTCTGAGGAGCCACAGAAGGTGGAACTGTTTCTGGCAGGGTTAACCTGCTCAGGTGGCATTAGGATAAACATCTGGGAAGAAAAGGTTTCTGAAACTCACAGAAAGAATTTCCAACTAGAGAAAAAAACAATGTTTGGGGAGGATTTGAAATTTCAGTTTGAGAAATAAAAGTTGCAGTGCTTTAAAAAATAGCCTGAAAGGACTTTGAACATGAAATCACAGAATGAATACTGATCATTTAAAACAACATATGACATCTTTAGGAATTTTTATTTGACAACCAGGCCAATGCCATTGAATTTTGGGTACCTACAGGTGAATTCCCACTTTGCTGTGACCTCAGGACACACAAATACAGGCCAGGGACAGTACAGTGAGCACCAAACTCCCCAACCACCATCTGGAGAGCTAATGAACAATCAAGGGATCCCAAATTAAACAACACAACTTTCCCTTAGAATCTTTAGGACAACACTGTCAAGTCCAATCTATTCCCTCAGCCTCCAGAATCAATTTTTCAAACTTTATGACAGGTCTAATAGTTCCCACCTGTTCCTCCTGCCTGACTTTTGACTGGCACGTTCCCAGCCAGGGTGGAAATGCAGACAAAGGCCCCTATTAGGCTCCGGCTGTTTCTCCACTGTGAGCTTGCTCAGCCATTAAATTAATTCCAGCCCCCTTTTCCCCCTTCCATCTCTTCATTTTTTTGGGGGTTATGGAAATTTGGGGAGGTGGAAAAGGGAGATGGAAGTTTGGCATCCAGTTGGTGGGAGAGGTAAGAGAAAATGCGAAGCGACAGAAGTTAAATGCTGAGTTTTTTGGATAATTTACTAATTCAACAATTTATAACAAATCTCATTCATTAAGTTCTTGAGGTGTCTGTATATTTTTAACCCAACAAAACTTGGTAAAATTTGAGACCCTAATTTGGCAAAGGGAAATAAAAGTTTGGCATCCAACTGGTGGGAGAGGTATGAGAAAATGCGAAGTGGCAGAAGTTAAATGCTGAATTTTTTGGATAATCTACTACAACAAATCCCATTCATGAAGTTCTTAAGATGTCTGTATATTTTTAACCAACAAAACTTGGTAAAATTTGAGACAAATTTGGGAGACCCTAATTTGGAAAAGGGAGATGAAAGTTTGGCATCCAGTTGGTGGGAGAGGTATGAGAAAATAGGAGGTGACAGAAGTTAAATGCTGAATTTTTTGGATAATCTACTAATTCAACAACTTAAAACAAATCCCATTCATTAAGTTCTTGAGGTGTCTGTATATTTTTAACCAACAAAACTTGGTAAAATTTGGGAGACCCTAATTTGGCAAAGGGAAATAAAAGTTTGGCATCTAGCTGATGGGAGAGGTATGCGAAAATCCAAAGTGACAGAAGTTAAATGCTGAATTTTTTGGATAATGTACTAATCAAACAATTTACAACAAATGCTATTCATTAAGTTCTTGAGGTGTGGGTATATTTTTAACTATCAAAACTTGGTAAAATTTGAGACAAATCTGTGAGACCCTAACAGAGCATGCAATGCCTGATTAGATAAAGTGTTGCAATATTTTTCTGGGAATCCTGAAGGCTCGATAAGTAACTAATTTTTCTTCAAGCAAAGAGAATTATTTTTCCTGAAATGTATTTTCCTTTCATTCAGAACTGGCAATTAGACATAAGCACCACACACATATCCTAACAAACTTATACTGGTTCCTTTGGAAGTACCTTAAAAACATGACAACTTTTTCCCTCAATAAAAATTACCTGATTTTTGCACCAACTTCTAGGAATTTATGAAATATTATCATTTAAATCTCAGGGTTCTTCACTGAACTGCAAATCACAAGGATTACATTATTCCACTATCCATGACAACAGAGTATTTACAGCATTAACCATAATACTTAAGACAATTATTTTAACTTAATAGAAGTATTTTTGTAAGATAAATTTAAGACTGATTATTAATAAATTAATAATTCAAATTATGATCTGCCTAGGACCATCTTCCTAGTATAAGATATGTAGATATGTAACTTGTAGTTTACAACTTACCTGAAAATTAACTATTTACGCCTCAGACATGTAGAGTCAGGATTTGTAGTTCACAACTTACCTGAAAATTAACTATTTAAGCCTCATCATGATGGGGAAAATATTGAAGACCTATATATCTGTGAGCACTTCACTGTATTTGGATTACTTAATATAAAAAAACAACTTTTAAACATATCTGAAAAATCAAGACCACTTCCCTCATCTCCCTTGCCTTGATAATTAATCATTCATAAATTCTATTTAGCTTGATCCAAATCAAATCCCAAAACTCTGAATTAAACACTTCATTTTACTGAGATGTTGGAACAAAGTTACTGAGAACCAAAACAAACTGAGGGAAGAAACCTCTTGATTTATTCAATTATCACCAATTTCTTCACAACCCTCCTTTCAATCCTGTGGGCTGAACACGCTGTGAGCACTAAAAATGAAGCAGCAAATGCTACAAATAACTGAATTTCTATAAAATAACTCTCCATGGCCTCTTATCTAACTGGCAAGTCTCTATCTCTGCAAAATCAGCTGCAGGATTAAATCTGGAGGAGAGGATTGGCAAAGTTAGACAGCAACTTTCTGTTTAATGTGTGGATGTTTGAACACACAAGGAACGGTTTGGAACTGAAATTTGTATTTGTCCATAAATTGCAATTTAGGCTCTCAGGCTGAGGACTGAAGCCATTATTGTTGGTTAACTCACCAGTGACAACAACACTCATGACGATTTAATCTAGATTAAAGAAAAAAATCCCAAACAAAATTCCTGAGATTGTTTTTCACCTGTAAAACTCATCTGCAATTTCTGCAGATAAATTAACCCTGATATTCAAAACTAGCTGCCACAAGAATTTACAGCTGCAGGCTTGGAGTTTCTATCCTGAAGAGCAACAACTTCCCCAAGACAGATTTTTTCCACCAAATTACCACTAAACACGACAGTGCAGCCTTTGTACACAGACTCCAGGCTGAGATTTAGTAACTGTGATTTTCCTATCACTTAATCCCATTTAAACTCTAATGAAGAACCTTCTCTAAGGTATCCCACAGCTCATTCACAAGGGTCATCTGTGTGATGATGAAAGAACCTCTAGCAGAGCTCTAATCCATGTTTTAAAAACACAAACCAAGCCCTAAGAGCATTTTAGGGAAATATTCAGCAAAAGAAATGAGAGAAAACAGGAAGGTTAAAATTAGGGGCACAACCTGCTTGGTATCAGCCCCCTCAAGTAAAAGGCTGAGATAATAATTTGCACTAGAGAATGTATTTAATCTCCTAAATATGAATATTTATTAAATCAAATTTTCTTGCAGTGATGTTTAGAGGAATAAAGATTAAACTCCACTACCAAGCAATAAGTTGTCCCACTCAACTTTCTCCACTCTTTATGGCTCACTATTTTATATTATCAATTAATATCCTGTGAACATAAAGTTCTTTACTTCATGTCCAGTTTCCAGCTTTCCCCACCCTTTATGGCTCAGTATTTTAAACATTATCAATTAATACCCCATGAAGATAAAGTTCTTAACTTCATGTCCAGTTTCCAGCTTTCCCAACCCTTTATGGCTCACTATTTTATATATTATCAATTCACATTCTGTGAACATAAAGTTCTTTACTTCATGTCCAGTTTCCAGCTTTCCCCACCCTTTATGGCCCTGTATTTTATATATTATCAATTCATATTCTGTGAACATAAAGTTCTTTACTTCATGTCCAGTTTCCAGCTTTCCCTACCCTTTATGGCTCAGTATTTTATATACTATCAATTAATATCCTGTGAACATAAAGTTCTCCACTTCATGTCCAGCTTCTCTCTGAGCATTGTGTGTTACCACAATTATGAATTCCAAAGTTCTTTACTTCGTGTCCAATCTCTCTCGGAGCATTGTGTGTCACCACAATTAAGAATTCCCAACCAGAAAATTAACTCAGGATGCCCTGGATCCCCATCTTACCCATCCAGAAGATTCATGGTTGTCGTGGTCACCTCAGTGAAGAGAAGGATCTTTCCCAGCTTCTTGGTCTGGAGATGCTGCTGGTAGGTCTGGAGGCTGAAATGCTCTGAGGAGAAGCTCCCCATCTCCGTGATCACGGGCACCAGGGACGGAGTCACCTCCACCCTGGACTCACAGGATGAAACAAACTTCAGGGACACCTTGCTGGATGCCCTCAGCCCCTCAGCATCCACGTTCCCCTCCAGCCATTTCAGGAAAGCAAGATGGATTTCCTGTGGGCGAGGGCAACAAGATGAGAAAGACAGATCACCCTATTTGAGGACACACCAACATTCTGCCAAAACTGCTTTTATTCAAGCAATCTTCTACTTCAAAACAGGGAAATTTTTCCTCTTCAAAAACAAAGTTCTGCTGCTTGTACTTGACACTGTCCTAGAGTTGAGACCACGCTCCTTTGAAGATTAATTAAGTTTAATTCTTCTCTGTAGCAGGGTTTGCAGTGCTCTTCCTACACCCTGAAGCATGGAGTGCACACATTCATTCATCTGCATCTTGCAGGTTTCTCACAGTGCTGAGATCCTCTGCGGGAGGAAAGAAGCCCTTTAGTCCAGCACTAAGTGTTGGATTAAGACTTTTTCTGACCCACAGATGGGGCAGCTGAGAGGTGTTTGAAAACTTTTATTCCATTTTCATTCTCATGTGAAGAGTGAGACAATACAGATGTTATAATTCACAATCAGAAGCCAATTATTTCCTAATTACAATGCACTATAAGTGTTTCTTGCCCTATCAGCTTTAGCCACACCATGCTGTAGATACCTTAAAACCAAACATCTAAAATTACCCCTCATGGGTCCCACAATTCATCTTTCACAGTTTTATTTCTCCAAAGTATCCAGTCTTATTTACAAAACCATCCTTTGGAACTTGTTTCCAGCTCCATTTCTCTCTCAGCAATGTCTGTCCTATTCCAGGGCATTTCTAAGTCAGCATTTCTTCTCTCAAGGTTTGCACACAGATGCACACACTGTGTGAGCCTTCTGCCAGGCTTGGAGAATTCCCTACAAATCCATTTCCCACAACTAAGACTCAATTTGAAGGCTAAACCAGCAGTTTAAAAAACCACTTAGTGATTTCTCAGTGGAATATCTGCTAAAGCAGGTCACACCTTCAGCTAAGGGATGATTTACTACTGTTAGTACCCCTGTGGTGACACCCTGCACCAAACTGCTCCACATTCACCCTTTCTGGAGGTAACAAATTCTGCTTTGAGAGGTTTGATATGAAATGTTTGCCACAACTTTAGGAACAGCCACAAACACAGATTCTGGGACTTTCTGCTCAGTGTGCAGCTTAAATTTCAGACAGTTGAAGTTGTCTTTTATGTGATAAATGAAACCACAAAAATTTGTGGCTTCAATTGGACTGGAAATAAGGCACTAGTGATACTTGCCCTCAAATTTCCAAGAGGAAGAGATCTGATTTTTAAACAAAAAGGTCCAAACCAAACCCACACCCCTCATTCCCACCACTGCTCTATCTGGGAACTGGAACACATTTCCTGTGTGGGTGTTGAAGGCAGGACTAAGCTCTCCTGCCCTTGAAGATGTGCCTGAGCTCCAGCCCAACCCCTCAAAACCCACAAACCACAAACTGAGAGCAAACTGCCCATAAACAGTTATCTATGCAAGAATTACTCCTCCTTTCCACATCCCACTGCTCTACCTGGAGAAGGAATGAGAGAAGTGCTCCTGTTCCCAACACCTTCCTCTGGATTTCCACCCCCAGAAATGACCTGTTCTCAAATTTCACAGCCTGTGCTGTCAGCCCTGCAGCACCACAGCAGGACACAAAGAAAAGAATAATTTTTCCCAAATTCTGTCAAGCCCCAAGACTAAGAGACACTCAGCAGCTAAATTTTAGTTACAGAGAAATTACTCCTCATATCTTGCTTTCCTAAAGCTCCCTCTGAATATTTTCTGTCAAAACTCTTGGATAAAATATCTTTAAATATTTCCTTTCCCCCCCTCCTTTTTTATTTTTCGCTCTGCATCATAAATGATGATGTGATGATGATTAAAGGTTTTGTGAGCATTTCTTTGACTTGCACCTTCACTCAGAGCTTTGACAGAATAAATAAATTCCTTACACATTATCCTACTTGTTTTACATACCCACAGTAACTGATTGGCTGTAACTGATATTTAGAAAAATTACAGCTTTCATTTCTGTCAGGGAGAACATGGAAAAACTGTGCTTAATCAGAGAGTGTTTCCCTATTCCTTTCCAAACACAGAAATTCACTCAGCAGCACTGGATGTGCAAGCCCTACAGACAGAAACAGAATTTTAACTCACCCAAAGTAAAAACTGGATTTAACTCACCAAGAATTAACTCCTCTAAGGCTGGGTTTACAGTCTGACAGAAATTAAGTCATTTAATCTCCTAAAAATTCATTTAAGTTCTCTAAAAATTACAGAATTTTACAGAAACAGGATTTTAACTCGCCCAAAGTTAAGACTGGGTTTAACTCACCAAGAATTAACTCACCTAAGGCTGGGTTTACAGTCTGACAGAAATTAAGTTGCAAAACAAAGGTGATTAAAGTGTGATGACACTGTAAATAAATAATGAAAGTGCTTGAGGCTGTGTCAGAAATTATGATGTGTTTCTGCCACAGAATATTTTCTGGAAAGAACAAAACAGCACCTATTTCTGTGTGTTGTTCCATTATTACAAATATGCCACACGATTCCAACCATTTACTCTCCTGAGTGAATTATTTCAAGTGATTTTTCCCCATAGATTTTAGGCAAACTTCTTGTTTTCACTGCTTCTACAACATCCTGAAGCATTTAAGAATTGTTAAATGTGTATAATTCTCAAGCTAATTTCCCCCATAATGTCCATGTGCTTAGTGAGCTGAGCAAAAATATAAACACATAATCAAGGAGGGGGATTTTTACAAATTCCTAAGCAAATATGGAAACAAATTCCTGAGAAAATTCCTAACAAATTCCTAAGAAAATTCCTAAGAAAATATGGGTTGAGGTGTTTAACAAAGTTTCAAGTACTGATCACAGTAGAAAAATGAATTTTTACTGTAAGAGCTTCCTTCACACAACGTTCCAGGAACAGCAATGCTGAACATCCCACAACTGGCACAGAAAAAACGACATTATTGTATAATGAAATTAACTTATATGTGAAGTCAGGGTTAATTTCTGCTCCAAGTCCACTGATCAGGAACACAATCCTGTCAGAACTGTGGGATTTCAGCCCAGGATCCAGCTGGAATTCCCAAGTTCTCCTGGTCCAGCAGCATCTGCCGTTCTGCAGCAGCCTCTGGTGGCCACTGCCACGAGAGGTGCTGGTAAAAAATGGATTTTTCATGTATTCTAAAAGAAAAGTCACCAAAAGCAGAAAAGCACTGCACCAACAGGAACAACCCAACACCTCTCATCAATAAATTCCCCACACTCCAAAGCTCAATTGAAATCTTTTCAAGAGAACCAAGGAGAGATTGGGAATTTCCCAGGGACAGAGCAGGAGAATTCTGATTTGTCACACTGAGAGTGGCACTGAATGGAGAGCTCTGAGCAAGAAGGGAGATGCAGGGGACAGCAATTCCCAAAATTCCCAGAAATACAAAGTTCGGCTACTGCACACTCCAGACCCTCAGCCCCTCCACTCATCAGCACAAATTGTGCTAATTGTAACACAAAGAAGGAAGAGCAAAAGCTGCATTTTATTTATTTTCACATCTGTTTTCTGTAATTTTAAGAGTTTGGTCAGGTGTGTGCAGAAATGTTCTGCAACTGAAGTTCGCTTTTGCTGTTAGAAATTCTTTTTAATTTCATAATCATTAAGTTTCACTTTTCCCCAGTGCTCACTTAGAGGTTGAGATTGAACAACAAGGAGGGAAGAGGGAGACAAAAACCAGCTGCATCTGGAGCCTTCTCTGCTGTAGTATAAAATAACACAAAATTACAGCTCCTGATGGAGAAGATTTTATTTGCACCTGGGCTCTGTCAAACAATGAGAGTTCTGCACTGAGCACACCCAGTTATAATGGTTAAAAACCAACTCAAATCCCAGACTTTATTCTTACAATCTGTTTATATAGATAGGATTTAGATGTGGTTTTTTATTTTTTTATCTGCATGCTCGTGTACACAGATAAATGCAATTTAGCTGGGCAGATCTGGGAGCTGCTTTTTCCTATCATGGGCATGAAACTCCCCATCAATGGAATTCTTTGTTGAGAAAAAATTCACTCATAGCCTAAATTCATTTGGTTCCTATTAAATTCCATTTGAATTTGGTTCCTATTAAAAGCATGAAGGTGAAACGAAATGAAAGCTAAAAACACAATGCCATAAAACAAACATTTTCCATCAGCTCCCTCCTCTCCTGGGAGGGAAAAGGAGAAGATTTGAACCATGATGCTCCACCTGAACACTCAATATTGAGATTAAAATATTGTACCTGTACGATCAGTATTTGGGTTAAAATATTGAACTTGAACAGTCAATCTTGGGATTAAAATATAGTACCTGAACATTCAATATTGGGATTAAAATATTGTAACTGAACACTCAATATTGGGATTAAAATACTGTGCCTGAACACTCAATATTGAGATTAAAATATTGTGCCTGTACAATCAATATTTCGGTTAAAATATTGTACTTGAACAGTCAATCTTGGGATTAAAATATTGTACCTGTACACTCCTTACTGGGATTAAAATATTGTACTTTAGCTGTGCTTGTGAAGTGAGGCCAAATATTCACTTTCTGGAGACACAACGTGATTTAAAACCTTTTTTTGGCCTTCATTTCTAGAAAATCTTATGATTTTCAATTAACTGTCTAATTTTGATAAGTTTCCAGTTGATGCACTGATTCATGTTTTATCAGCTGATGGAGTGACTAAATCTCTTTTATATATATATACACACACACAGACACAAAACCATAATTATTTTTTTATAATCTTATATTTATATATTTAATATATTTTACATACTTATATTTATGCCTTTTTTAAACTGCAAGCAAGTGAGGATTACACAGGCACAAAGCACCCAATTTTTAGAGGAGCCTGTCAGAAGCAAAACCAGACATCACACCTCCAATAGGACTAAAATCTGCTTTTTTTTCCCAGAATTGCCTGCTCCCAAAGGAGTATTATACAATTCAAATAGGATCTCAAATGTCTACATTTCATCCCTATGGATTCTCTGTTAGCACTGATAGGAAAGGAAATATTTTAATGGAGGGTTGTCCTTTGAGTTCAACTTGAAATATAAAAATTCACACACATACAGACAAAAAATATCTCCTTGTGCTCCTTGTCTTACACAGCTTTGCTCAACAGCCTTGAAGGTGTTAAATTTAAATTAATCACTGGAGAGCTCCCACAGCACCTCTTGGAACCAACAGAAACAGTATTTAACATGACCAAAAAGATAGAAATATGTATAAATATATATATAAATATATAAAAATATATATATGTTTATATATATATGTTTTTATATATATATGTTTATATATAAATATATTTTTATATTTATATATTATATATAAATATCTCACCATACAAATATATTTACTTGCTGTAAATACACACAATATGCAGGGAAAATGATGTTATCTACTGTCCTTATCATTCATTTCAAACCCCACCTTTTAATGAGGTTTTAGAAAATGCTCTATATTAAGTTTACTACCTCAATCTTTCATTCAAGTGCATTGTTTTCTCTTAAAAGCAAAGTACAACGACTTTTGCTGTAGGAAAAGTTTGAAGAAATGAGAGGGGGAAAAAAAACCATGCAAAAATTTGATATAGAGAAATGAGAAAAGATTATCTCTTGGTGATCACAGAGAAAGTGGAAAGGATGAAGAATGGGTATTAGATATCATTAGATAATGATAATAAAAATAATTAAAATAATGTAAATAATAATAATAATAATAATAATAATAATAATAATAATAATAATAATAATAATAATAATAATAATAATAATAATAATAATAATAATTTTGATGCTGATGCCATTAATATTTAATAACATTCCCAAACTGCACATTCACACTCAGGCTTAAGGAAGTGCCAGCTTGGAGATGGATTTTCTAACAACTGGAACAAAGGGAACAAACAGAACTTTTAAACACAAAAACCTCTTTTACAACACATTCAGAATCTGGAAATACACAAAGTACTCAAATTAATCCAGTTTTTAGGAGGTTTTTAGAAAACTCCTTTCATATTAACTGTTTACAATTAATTTCAGGCCATTATTTTTATACAAAAACACCAGTGGTGTTTTTGTTCACTGAGTAAAAACCTTTTAAATCCCCATTTCTGCACTCCCTCCTTCCCCCACGGCCTGAAGAACTTCATAAAGATTTTATTGTCCTACAAGTGAGGCACATTTTCATTTCATGTTCTCATGAACTGCAGTTCCTTGGCTGGTACTTGCTGTGCATTCCCAGGATTCTGCACAGCCTGGAAATCTGTTTCAGTTTCTTAATAATATTTTTATATTTCCTAAAGCGAGACATGGTGCAAAGCAGCAGATTTGGACTGCACAAAGCACAGAAGAACATTTAGAAAGATGGCAGGGTTGGTCACTTTTGGAATTCCCAACCATCCTGATTTTTTAGGAGTCTCCAGATGTTATTTTGGGTTTGGGGGGATATTTAGCTGAAGAGAGGCAGAAAAAGCTCATCATTTCTGAAAGATTATTCCAGCCCCTCAGTCAAGTGCCTTATTTTTGTCTCCACTCTTCAGAGGGTTTTTAAAAACAAGTATTGCATTACATAAACACAGTGGATCCATTTTCCCAACTGATATGTGGAATACTTCATCCAAAAAAGGGAAAGATTTTTAACAAAGCGCTGCAAGGTATCCTTCTCCTCTTTATTGCAACCCCATCTCTTTGAACACGAAGCATCTTCGATTTCAACCCATTCCTGGACTACACATCCAGCAACTGCTCATAAATCCCTGCCTAAATCTCAATCCAAAATTAAATTTAGCTTTAAAAAGCACCGTGTGTAGGCAGAAAATTCATTTATCCAATGGGCAGCAGCCCATCCTGGGGAACAGGCAGCAGGGCCCAGGGCAGGACTCAGTGACTGATGAAAAATAGGTCAGGATGTTACTTTTTGTAGAGAAAAATAACGAAAAATGACAGTAAATAGGTTAAAAGTAATACAAAAGGAAATTAATTATGGTCTTCACAGCAAGTTTCTTTTATCTGCATCTCTCCTGCCTTCAGCAGAGTGCTCCACCTGGGAACTGGGATGCCAGGAGAAGGACAGGAATAGGTAAATAGGTTAAAAATAATACATAAAGAAATTAATAATGGTCTTCACAGCAATTTTGTTTTATGTGCACCTCTCCTGGCTTTAGCAGAGTGCTCCACTTGGGAATTGAGATGCCAGAAGGATGGGAAGAGGTAACTAGGTTAAAATTAATACATAACAAAATTATTTATGGTCTTTACAGCAAGTTTGTTTTATCTGTATCTCCCCTGGCTTTAGCAGAGTGCTCTACTTGGGAATTGAGATGCCAGAAGGATGGGAAGAGGTAACTAGGTTAAAATTAATACAGAACAAAATTATTTATGGTCTTTACAGCAAGTTTGTTTTATCTGTATCTCCCCTGGCTTTAGCAGAGTGCTCTACTTGGTGACTGGGATGCCAGGAGAAGGATGGGAAGAGGCAAATGGGTTAAAAATAATACATAAAGAAATTAATTATGGTCTTCACAGCAATTTTGTTTTGTGTGCATCTCCCCTGGCTTTAGCAGAGTGCTTTGCTTGGGAATTAGGATGCCAGGAGAAGGATGGGAATAGGTAAATAGGTTAAAAAAAATACATAACAAAATTATTTATGGTCTTTAACTGCATCTCTCCTGGCTTTAGGAGAGCATCCCACTTGGGAACTGGGATGCCAGGAGAAGGATGTGAATAGGCAAAGAGGTTAAAAAATACATAAAGAAATTAATTATGGTTTTCACAGCAAGTTTGATTTATCTGCATCTCCTCTGGCTTTATCAGAGTGCTCTGATTGGGAAGTGGGGTGCCAGAAGAAGGATGGGAATAGGTAAATAGGTCAGAATTAATACATAAGGAAATTATTTATGGTCTTCACAGCGAGTTTGTTTTGTCTGCATTTCCCCTGGCTTTAGCAGAGTGCTCCACCTGGGAACTGGGATGCCAGGAGAAGGATGGGAAGAGGTGAATGGCTTAAAATAATACATAAATAATAGATAAAAATAACACATAAAAAACAATACGTAAGGTTAAAAATAATATATACAATAGGTTAAAAATAATACATAAGGAAGGATGGGAATAGGTAAATGGTTAAAAATAATACATAAAGAAATTATTTATGGTCTTTATGGTCTTCACAGCAAGTTTTTTTTGTCTGCATCTCTCCTGGCTTAAGGAGAGCATCCCACTTGGGAACTGGGGTGCCAGGAGAAGGATAGGAATAGGCAAAGAGGTTAAAAAAATACATAAAGAAATTAATTATGGTCCTCACAGCAATTTTGATTCATCTGCATCTGCCCTGCTTTCAGCAGAGCATTCCACTTGGGAATTGGGATGCCAGGAGAAGGACAGGAATAGGCAAAGAGATTAAAAATAATACATAAAGAAATTATTTATGGTCCTCACAGCAAGTTTGTTTAAACTGCATCTTCCCCGGCTTCAGAAGAGAGTTCCACTTGGGAATTGGGATGCCAGAAGGATAGAAATATAAATAGGAAAATAATACATAAAGAAATTAATTATGGTCTTCACAGCAAGTCTGTTTTATCTGTATCTCCCCCGGCTTCAGCAGAGTGCTCCACTTGGGAACTGGGATGCCAGGAGAAGGATGGGAAGAGGTAAATGGGTTAAAAAAAATACATAAAGAAATGAATTATGGTCCTCACAGCAATTTTGATTTATCTGCATCTGCCCTGCTTTCAGCAGAGCATTCCACCTGGGAATTGGGGTGCCAGGAGAAGGATGGGCAGGGGTGCTGGAGGTTTGCTCAGCACACACCAGCTCTGAGGGCAGGAACGAGGAAGAGCCCGTAAGGTGCATCCCAGATTTTGCTTCCTCTCCTGCCTCAGCTGCAGCAGAACAGTCTGGAAACAATCTTCCCAGCAGCTGCTCTCATCAACAAACTGTTTATTGTAAGAAAGTGCCTGGGTCAAAGGCTAAACGTCATCCAGAGCTGAAAGCGTAGCTGGAAAAAAAACCCAAAAAAACCTAAAAAAAATCCCAGGGCCGTCCATGCATGTGGAAAAAAAAAAGTCCATGACATTGGGAAGGGAACCATATTCCATCTGAAAGGCCAACACTGAAACAAAAATTCCTTCATTTGATGGAGCTGGGCTTTAGGACACTGAGCTCGTTTCTCGTGGCTGATTTTGAGGCCTGCTCAGGGTTTCTGCTAAAAGCAGAATTTACAGCTCAGGCTGTGTCTCCTCATGGTGAAAAAGAGCAAAATAGAGTTGTGTTAAAATATTCTAAAATGTTTTATCAGTGCTAAGTCAGCTCCACATGCACATACAACAATAAAAGAAGCCCTTCTCTAATTTATCACAAATACACCGCTGACACGTTACACAAAAATCCAAGTTCAGGCCCAGTATCAGTAAATGATCAAATTTTAGTTTAAAGCACAGGATACTAAAAATCACAGGGCAAAATCTCCTTTACCAGCAGCTTTGAATCTCAGAAACTGAAGAATGCACGAGCAGCTCTGAGAGGGGAACTGGTCCCACCCCAGTAATTGGGACACGTTTGCTGCCCCAGCCCATAAATCTGCTTTGGAGGGGAAAGGACCCCGAGGAACAAGGTCCACCTTTGACACAACATCACCACCAAACACTTCGCCAAAAGGCTGATAAATCAGATTTCTGCCAGGTGCTGATTTACCCTACCAGAAAAAAGGTGTGAGAAATTACGGGGCGGGCGTTTAATTCTTCATGACACCTACTTTGTAACAAAATTGTTATTTTTCTGAAGGAAAAGTCTACAGTAAATTAAACCTATGTGCAACTGGGCTAAAAATAAGCCTAGGCAGAAAGGAAAAGACATTCCACTTTTGCATAAAAATCTGAGCATGATGCATATTAAAGTGGGTTGGTTTTTCTTTTTTTAAATGATATAATCCAAGTCATGTTTGGAAGCATAAATTAAGATATAAATCTAACCCCAAATGCTGTACACATAAATATTAAATTACTCTCAAAAGTATTCTGTATGGACTAAGGAAAAAAAAAATACAGAAGAATTTTGTTCTCAGCTAATAGGGCAATAAATTAGATGCAATATATTCAGCAGCTAAAACTGGCTCTCTTCAACAGCTATCACATAATACTATTTTTATTTGGTACCAAACCTTTTTTTTTTTTCTTTTTAAACTAACAACAAAATTGTTTGTTGAAAATCTTGGAATTAGCAGTAGAATGATTAAAGTAAATAAAACCTAAGCAAATATTTTTTCTTCTCCCTGATAATACCCAATTCTTAGCTGAGGGTTTTCCAGCAGGTTTATTTTGCCTTTCAGCAGGGTTACACACATCAAATGTGAATGAATTTAGTGTTCATGAATATGAAATAGCAGCACAGGAGCCAAAGATTCTCCTCTTAGCACTATAAACACACTTTAAACTCCCACAAGCTTTCAGCTGGACCTCATTTTTGCCTTTTTTGAGGGAAAAAAAAAAAAAACCTCCCCACTGTGTCACACTGGAGGGGTTTGGGAGCTGCAGAAATGTCTGGGAAATGTTAAGGTGAAACCACAACGCATTTTCACATGGCCCAGGCTCAGGGATTGCAGCACAGCCCCAAAACTGCACAGCTGATGTTCAACATGGACCAGGATTTTATATTCCTTCCTAAAACACAGTCAGGTTGGCACAGAGGTTTTCAAATTCCAAAAGGAACTTCTTGGAAAGGAGGAATTTCTTGGGAATTTTATGCTAAAATGGCAAGAATAAGCTTGGTTTGTTATCCTGCTCCAAAACCCAGTATTAAGCTACCACTAACGTATTTTCATTTAAGATCTTTTCACTAATCAAAGATATTTTTAAAAGATTATCATGACAGCATGGAGTTATGGAGTTTTGTTTTTTTTTTTTAAGTAAAAAAAATAAGAAAGCAAAAAAAAGTTTTAAAAATTACCATGACTCAGGGATTCCAGCACAGCCCCAAAACTGCAGGGCTGATGTTCAGCATGGACTGTGGATTTTATATTCCTTTCTAAAACAGTCAGGTTGGCAGAGTGGTTTCCCAAAAACATCTTGGGAAGGAAGAATTTCTTGGGAATTTTACGCTATGATGTCAAGAATACTCTTGGTGTGTTTTCCCGCTCCAAAGACGAAACCCAGTATTAAGCTACCACTAATTTTCATTTAAGATCGCTTTGTAATGAAATATATTTTTTTAAAATGGACATGACAGCATTGGGCTATTTTTTTTTTTAAGTAGAAAATAAAGAAAGTTAAAAAAAACATTAATAAAAGTACCACGGTTCAGGGATTCCAGCACAGCCCCAAAACTCCCAAGGCTGATGTTCAGCATGGACCAGGATTTTATATTCCTTTCTAAAACACAGTCAGGTTGGCAGAGTGGTGTCCAAATTCCAAAAGGAACATCTTAGAAAGGAAGAATTTCTTGGGAATTTGACGCTATAATGGCAAGAATACACTTGGTCTGCCTTCCTGCTCCAAAGACGAAACCCAGTATTAAGCTACCACTAATTTTCATTTAAGATTTCTTTGCTAATCAAAGATATTTTTTAAAAAATCAACATGACAGCATGGGATAATTTTTTTTTTAAGTAGAAGAAAGTAAAAAAAAAATGTTTAAAAAGTACCACAACTCAGGGATTCCAGCACGGCCCCAAAACTTCACGGGAAATGTTTTCAGACTCAGTAATATGTGACCCCACTTCAAAAGGCTTCAGTTTCTATATGATCGAAACTCCAAATTTAAGTTCTCACCACTTGCAAAAATGGACCATGGATTTTATATTGCTTTCTAAAACACAGTCAGGTTGGCAGAGTGGTGTCCAAATTCCAAAAGGAACTTCTTGGAAAGGAAGAATTTCTTGGCAATTTGACGCTACAATGGCAAGAATGCGCTTGGTCTGTTGTCCTGCTCCAAAGACAAAACCCAGTATTAAGCTACCATTAACTAATTTTCATTTAAAATCTCTTTGCTAAACAAAGATATTGTTAAAAAAATGAACATGACAGCATGGGATTATTTTTTTGAAGTAGAAAATAAAGAAAGTAAAAAAAATGAATAAATCTACGACGACTCAGGGATTCCAGCACAACCCCAAAATGGCACGGCTGATGTTCAGCATGGACTGATTTTATATTCTTTTCTAGAACACGGTCAGGTTGGCAGTGTGGTCTCCCAAAAACATCATGGAAAGGAAGAATTCCTTGGGAATGATACGCTATAACAGCAAGAATACGCTTGGTTTGTTAGCAAGCTCCAAAGACAAAACCCAGTATTGTGCTATCACGACTTTTCATTTAAGATCTCTTCACTAATCAAAGATATTTCTAAAAAATGAACATGACAGCATGGGATTGGTTTTTTTTTAAGTAGAAGAAATAAAAAAAAACTGTTTAAAAAGTACCATAACTCAGGGATCCCAGCACGGCCCCAAAAGTGCACGGGAAATGTTTTGAGACTCAGCAATCTGTGACCCCACTGCAAAAGACTTTGGTTTCTAAATGATCTAAACTCCAAATTTAAGTTCTCACCATGTGCAGAAACGGACCATGGATTTTATATTCCTTTTTAAAACACAGTCAGGTTGGCAGAGTGGTTTCCCAAAAACATCTTGGAAGGAAGAATCTCTTGGGAATTTTACGCTACAATGGCAAGAATAAGCTTGGTTTGTTACCCTGCTCCAAAGACGAAACCCAGTATTAAGCTACCACTGATTTTCATTTAAGATCTCTTTGCTAATCAAATATATTTTTAAAAATGGACATGACAGCATGGGGTAATTTCTTTAAAGTAGAAAATAAAGAAAGTAAAAAAAAATTTATAAAGTACCATGACTCGGGGATTCCAGCACAGCCCCAAAACTGCACAGCTATGTTCAACATGGACTGTGGATTTTATATTCCTTTCTAAAACGATTTTATATTCCTTTCTAAAACACAGTCAGGTTGGCAGAGTGGTTTCCAAAAAACATCTTGGAAAGGAAGAGTTTCCTGGGAATTTTACACTTTAATGTCAAGAATATGCTTGGTCTGTTTTCCTGGTCAAAAACCCAGTATTAAGCTACCACTCACTAATTTTCATTTGAGATTTCTTTGCTAATCAAATACATTTAAAACAAAAATAACATGACAGCATTGGGTTATTTTTTTTAAAGTAAAGAAAAATAAGAAAGTAAAAAAAAATTTTTAAAAGTACCACGGCTTGGGGATTCCAGCACAGCCCCAAAACTGCACGGCTGATGTTCAGCATGGACTGTGGATTTTATATTCCTTTCTAAAACGATTTTATATTCCTTTCTAAAACACAGTCAGGTTGGCAGAGTGGTTTCCAAAAAACATCTTGGAAAGGAAGAGTTTCCTGGGAATTTTACACTTTAATGTCAAGAATACACTTGGTCTGTTTTCCTGGTCCAAAACCCAATATTCAGCTACCACGAAGTCATTTTCATTCAATATTTCTTTGTTAATTAAATATATTTAAAAAAAAAAAAACATGACAGCTTTGGGTTATTTTTTTAAGTAAAGAAAAACAAGAAAGTAAAAAAAAATTGTTTAAAGTTCCACAGCTCGGGGATTCCAGCACGACCCCAAAACTGCAGGGCTGATGTTCAGCATGGACCAGGATTTTATATTCCTTTCTAAAACACAATCAGGTTGGCAGAGTGGTCTCCAAATTCCAAAAGGAACATCTTGGAAAGGAAGAATTTCTTGGGAATATTACACTAAAATGGCAAGAATATGCTTGGTCTGTTATCCTGCTCCAAAACCCAGTATTAAGCACCACTAACTCATTATCATTCAAGATTTCTTTGCTAATTAAATATATTTTAAAAAATGAACATGACAGCATGGGAGTATTTTTTTTTTAAGTAAAGAAAAAAGAAAGTAAAAAAATATTTAGAAAGTAAATCTACTTTTTATTTAGCAGAGTATCATTGAAGCTTCATGCTTCAAAAATACATTTTATACATACACAGCAATGTAAAACTTGGATAGCAAATACTGAACCTTGAAAGAATCCTCATTAATGCCTGGTTTATCAGAAATTAATACTTTTTTTTTTTACAAAACATCGTTGAAAATACAATATTTAAACACAGTATTCACACAAGGCTCAGTTGTGAGAATGGGTGATTCTCTGATCATCCATCTGAGATGGACAAACTCCATTTACAGCTCTCCCAGCCACGTGGTTTTTAATTATTTTCTCCTTTTTCAGATGTAGCACTTTTCCTGCTGGGACTGAACCTTGTTCAGAGCAAAAGGAATAATATTTTTCCCCCAGAGGAAATCCAGGAAGATGGAGATCCAATCCTGGGCTGCACCTTGGATTTAAGGATCCAAGAATGAGCTCCAGAGCTCCAGAGCAAGCTGAAAGCATTTCAGGGAGAAACAGGGAAAGAAACAAATTTAATTTATCCTTTAAAGTCGGACCTAAAACTCATTTAAATCTTACAAAATAAGGTCCAATTTTATGGAACAAACCTGGGGTTTGCCTCAAGTCCAACACAGCACGAGCTCCTACTCCACAAGGGCACGTTTGGATCTCCAGGTCCCAAGTGAAAGCTCAGCACCGAAATTCAGGATTTTGGGGAAATTCACTCAAAGAACCAGACAAGAACAGACCCAAACTGAGGCAGGGCATAAGAATTGTCTTGCAGACCCAAACACAGGCAGGGAGGAGCATTTCTGACCATGGCACATTCTTTATTCGGCAGGATTTTGGCTTTTCCTGGTTTTTTTCTGAGCAGAACCACCTGTCCCTGCCCCTGCAGATATCTGTGTCCACACTGTGAGCAGGGGTTTTAATCCAAAGTGCAACCCAGCCCAAAGAGAACTCAAAACTGACTAAAATCAAACCACAGTGCCTGCAAACATCTCTCACTTCTGGTTTTTAGGACTCATCTGAATTGCCACCTGAAAAAGATGATTTTTCACACTAAAATTCTGTATTAATCCAGGCAAGGATTTGCTTCACTTTGTTCTGTCCAGGTTCTCCACTTCAGAAGGGTTTTTGTTTCAGTCCTTGCTTCTGTAGGCCTGTCCTGACCTTGGCTGTTTTTCTTTTTAGTGTCACAAAAGGATCCAAAATTTTTAATTCTACCACAAATCCACTCCAAAAATAAACTTTTAACTGATTAAATACAAACCAACTTTGTAGAAAATCGTTATTTTATAATAAATAGTCCCAAACTGAAAGGGTAACTTCTAAAAATGAATGGTCCTTGAAGGAAAAAGTTTCAGGGATTACTTCAATCAGCACTAAAATGCAAAAAAAGGAGTTTAAAATGCACTTCCAGCATAGCTGCACACAAACTAATGCCCTCAAACCAGACAAAATCTCTATCAATACATGATACTTAGTGATTAATTAATTTATCCTTGGTTAAATAAGGAGGTTGTTGAACATAATTGCTGGGGAAAGAGGAGACTGTGAGCAAAACAATGATTATTTAATTTTGAGTTTCAAGTTTGAGATCTGCTTTCAGTTTGCCAAACCAGTGGAGAAAAAAAAAGAGGATTGGGACAGTGGCTGTGAAAGTTAAATTCTACCAGCAAAATGATCAAATAGCAGCAAATTATCCAATGCTTCTGAGAGGAAAAAATGTCCTTGAACTGATGGAGAATTTTTTATCTATGGAGCAATAAGGGCAGCAATAATTACAATAAAGTTTATTGCAGTTCAAAAATGCCCAATCTGCTAATCCTGGGCTGCTAATTAAACAGAGTGGATTGTGCAGGATAGAAAAAAGCTTGGAAATATTTGGAGAAAAGTCCACTTCCACCTCCAGAAGTGCTGCAGAGATACCAAAACCAAACCCTTATTTTTTCTGGATATTCAGAAATACCACTGGACTGAAACACCAAATCCAACACCCTCTCACATGTGTTTTAATATCAAAATGATTTATTATCAATATCAGTAGGTGTTATTAATAGCAATATGGCTAAAACAGGAAGAAAAGGAAAAGAAGCTAAAACAGGAAGACAAAAGAGGTTAAAACAGGGAAACAAAAGGAAAAGAAGGAAAATCCTCCCATAATTGCAAAAATCTCCCAAGTTCATTCAGTTAAAATAATAACAGAAATATTCTAAAGGCAGAAGGACAGTTTAAAATGTTTCCAGGTATTTCTAACAAAAACCTTGGAAATTCAAATATTGATTTTAACTTGCAGCTCATACTGCTCATGATAACTCTGGGAAAGTGTCCCCTCTCTCCAAGGAAGCAAAAACATTAAGAATTACCATTTGTTTTCAGCTATTGTATTTTCTTTTCCATCAGCAAATAATTATACTGAGATCCCAACACCTAAGACACAGTTAAAAAATGGAAAATAACCAGATAAAAGCTCCTGACAGGGAGCTGTGGTACACTCACTAGTCCTAAACCCAAAAATTCCATCTTGGAAAGAAGAAATGTCTTCCAGACCAGAAAAATGCAGGGGTAATTGCTCACTTCATGTAATAAGTTCTAAAGTCAAAACATGCCAGATGCAATTTTTTATTTAGATCCTGACAATCGTGCATCAAAACAGAATTATTGTTCCTTATCTTGCAGAAGAATTTCAAAAATACCTCCTGGAATTGATTTGCATCGATTCTGACTCCATGGAAATGCTGAAACATGCTCTCACAAAATAAGCTTTTAAAACTCCTGAGGATTTTAAGATTTTTTTTTTTAATTCCTAACACTTGACTTTATTCCACAAGCAGGGAACATCCAGGCACAGCTCTTAACATGAGACACTTTCTCCAGCTGAATGCTGCTCTTCCTCGAAATTATTTTAACAATGAGACCAATGTAACTTTTTGTACCTCTATTATGACCTGTTCATCAGTTGAATGCTAAATTACAAAAGAAATTGTGATTAATTTCTTTGTTGCAAGTGTAACATCAAAAATCAATCCCTAAAAAAAGAGCCATAAGCGAGTGGTTCAATAATCCAAATTAATATTCATATATGTCCATAATCTCTCTTTTTTTTCTCTCAGCAAATGAAAACAGCTTTATTTTTATTTAGTTTCTCTGTCTGAAGTTGTTAAGGCATGGAATTATGTAAGTAAATCTGTATTCAAGGGAAAAAAGCTGACTAAAAATTTTCATGTGGGCTGTTTGTCCAGCAAATGTTTTGAGACTCAGCAATCTGTGACCCCACTTCAAAAGACTTCATCTAAATTCCAAATTTAAGTTCTCACCACATGCAAAAATCATGAATTTATTACAATTGATACTCTCAAACTGAAGAAAATATTCCTTTCCATGTTAAAATCTCCTCAACACTGATCCTGCTATTGCCTGGCTTTTACTATTATTTTAATTCTACATTTATTTTTTTGGTTATTATTTGGTTTACATTTATTTATTTGGTTTATTTTACAAATTAAGAAGTATATTCTGAAATGTTTTTCTGAAGCAGTTCTTGAAACATTTCTTAGATAAATTCAGCAGCACAATTTAGTACAGGCTTGAGAAACAACTCACACCAGAGCAGGAAAGTGATTCTCAATAAAACAAGCTGTAAAAATCCAACCTTGTCCCATATTTTAGTGAAATCATCAGCCCAAAGCAGCACCATTTTTATAGCTAAAATTATGAGAGATGTACATAACAACCAGCAGCTGTAGGGAATGCTGGAAAATGCAGTAATAAAGTTATTTTCTCCACGTTCAAGCCTTACTCCTTACCTCTGCTCTTCAGCTGTTGCCCCATTCCCCTCTCTCCTCCTCCCACACAGCCTCTGCTTTTTCATCTGCTATCAAACCACATCCACCAGCTCTTCCTCCTGCATTTTTTCTCTCCAAAAAAAAAAAAAGAAGTTCTTATCCTCATCAGTCAAGGAGCATGCTCTGATTTACACACTCCACGGAGAACTCTCATCCCAACTTTTCTCAGGGCTGCAGTTCTCTGCTCTCCTCTGGGCCTCTGGCACCTGACTCACTTTTATTATCTTGTGTATTTAGTAAGAAATGGGTAAAGAAAGGAGATAATTTCTGCAACTTGAGGTGGCCGATGTGACTAATACAATAAAATCTTACAGAGATTTAAATAATTACAGATTTTTACTCATATTGACACACATATACAAAACTGTACATAGAATTATGGAATTATACAGGTGCAGGACCAAACTTCATCCCTGCTGTGGATCCTCTAGGAAATGCTGGCACAGATAAAACTGTGACCAGCTGAAATTCCTGAAATTAAATCACCTCATCCTGTGAACAACGGGTCTGTATGATCTAACTGTAGAATACAGGTTGCCCTGATACTTTACACAGGAAACTTTTCCTGGGAGAAGAAAAATACATGTACCACGAAAACAGCCAGCACAAGATGTATTCTGATTATTTTTTTCCTTCTGAGAAAACCTTGCCTCGATTTTCCTGTAAATCCTTTGTCATCCATGTCACCAGTCCAAGTGAGTTCAGTGGTTTATTAAAGTAAAACACGTTCTGCTTGTTGGGAACACCCACTGCAACCCCAAAAAAAAAGAGTAGGAACTACAGCAAACTTTGTGATTTCAGCTAACAGCTGCTCTTTAATCAGCTTTTCACTCTAGAACTGCATCGTGTCAGGCAGACAGGCACATGCCAAATTCCACGGCCCCTGCACCTGGAATTTCCTGATTTCCTCAACATGGCAGAAATCATGGCTGGCAATGAACTGTCAGAGGATGAACCCAAAAATCTCTGAGGCTGCCCCTTCCCCACCAACTGCTGCACAAGTCACAGCTGACAATGGATTTTTTGGAGTCTTTGCCCAGTGACAAACTCTGAGAACACCATGGTGTCTTTTAAATCAGTAACTCCAACTAAACTCCCATCTTAATTCTCCAGAATAAATCCAGCTGGATAAACTTCAATAATAAACTCTGTGTTGTATAACAAGTTTTTTTTCTGCACATTACTGGACAACTGGGCTGTCAAAGGAATAAAATATATATTCAGAAGACCTGAATGCTGCAAATGTAGTGGTTGAAAGGAATAAAATACAAATTCAGAAAACCTGAATATTGCAGATTTTTATTCAAAGGAATAAAATACAAATTCAGAAGACCTCAATGCTGCCAATGCAGTGTTTCAAAGGAATCAAATACAAATTCAGAAAACCTGAATATTGCAAGTGCTGTGTTTCAAAGGAATAAAATACAAATTCAGAAGACCTGAATATTGCAAATGCAGTGCTCCAAAAGCAGCTGAAGTTTTTATATTTTTGAGAGCGATTTAACAGGACACTTCTATTTCCTCTTGGTTCTAATACATTTATTTATCCCTATATTTATCAAACTGGCCCCCTTAATTAAATTATACATTAATGAAATATACATTCTGGCCATAATGTGCTTAGAAGTGAAGCTACAAAAGGAGCCGTGATGGAAGTGTCAGACAAGCCCCACAACAATTTCCCATTGTGGGAAGGAGGCGTCATTTCTGAGCAATGGTAACTCGAGAGGATCTCACCAGGCTCCAGCTGATGCCAAGCCTGCTCTCATTTTCCCAGTCTCACTTCCATAAATTAGCTGCAGGCCCCATGGACATCGGGGAATCTTGAGGATTTTTTTTTTTTTTTTTTTTTTTAATGTTTGGAAATCCTCCACTTTTGTCAGATCCTCAGCAGTGAGGTCAGAGCGGTGCCAAATGCGGGGTGTTTGTCCCAGGGCAGGGATTCCTGCTCTCCAAAATCCCCCATCTGCTCCAGGGCAGCCCTGACTCCAAAGGCTTTCTCAGGAGTGCTGAAACAAAATCCACACCCAGCCACACTTGAAGCACAGCCCTCCCAGCAAGGCAGAATGGGACACCTGAATTTGGGTCAATCTGCCCCCACATTTGACTTTTTAAATTTAGATGCCCATCCCAAACTCTGAGATAAAACTGAAATTAAGAAAAGTCAGCCTCAGCACTCTGCTGAGTAACCGGGACTCAAGAAATGCTCAGGCCTGCTGCTCTCTGTCCTCTCACCAGTGAGAAGTCAGCAGCAGACTGAGATCACAAATGTTTTAAATCTATATTACATAAGCCATTCTGGGGGGATAATGAAATTTTCCATTCTCTGCAGTACAGAAGGAACATGCCTGCTGAAGAAAGTGGTTGTGAAGTATCATGCACACTGACTCGAAGCCAGCCTTGAAACATGAGAGAATCCAATTGCATGAGTGGCACTTTGGTCAGATGCCAGCACATCATAATTTCACATCAGAGTTAGCTCCACACAAAGATTAAATGCTACTCGGTACAAAAGGCATTAACTTTAAGTTCTCACAGCAGCATAAAGCCCCTTTTTATGGAGATTGCTATAAACAGCATACTTGCTTTCACTCCTCAAAGCTTCCTGCATTCTCCAAATGATCCTCAAAAACATTTATTGAATCAATACACGTCTCAAAATTGTTTACAAACCATAATGCAAAGGAAGAATGCTGTTCATTATTATGTGCCTACAAATGTGCCCCATGCTTGTTTAACAGGAACAGCATGTTTGCTGCCATCCTGCAAGAAGCAAAACAAAATCTGAAGTGGAGAAGTGTAAAATAAAGGCAATGTTTGCCAGATTTCCCTTCCCCTCTCCCCTAAATACATGGCAAATATTCCCTGAAGATAAACAGCAGAAAAGGAAAAGGTATCTTTAAGCACCACCTGGAATTACTTGGCTCCACATTTGGAATTCCCTTCACCTCCCATCAAGATTTCTTAATTGGAAATGTTTTACTGTATCCTCACACTACATGCCACCGATTCCTGTGGAATTTCAAAGGCTGCTTTCAAACTGAGGAAATATTATACAGGGGCAGTTGCTGCAAACATGCAAAGATATTTTCATGCAAATCTGTCTACAACACACTGTGCATAAAATGCTTTCCATCCCTTCCCTGGTTTTCCCCTCGAAATGCAGCTCAGAAGTGTCCCCTGCTGGCAAACACTTCCCCTGCCTGCAGGAGATGGAGGGACAGCCTCAGCTGCATCCAGCTCTGGGAGCAGCAGAAATTCCTGTGCTTTGAACAGAATGACAACTCCAGAGTGGCTCAGCTGGGCAGGGACACTGCTCAGGGCTGGGGAGTGCACTGGGAACACCTGCAGCACCCCAGGGTTCCCTTAAAAACAGCTCCAGGAAAAGGCTGAAGAAAATTGAGAGAGTGAACAAATTAGGAGGTAATCCAGCCTTCTACTAATTAGAGAATTCCAGAATGAATTGGGTTGGGAGGGACCTTAAAGATCACCCAGTGCCACCCCTGCCATGGCAGGGACACCTCCCACTGTCCCAGGCTGCTCCAGCCCCAGTGTCCAGCCTGGCCTTGGGCACTGCCAGGGATCCAGGGGCAGCCCCAGCTGCTCTGGGAATTCCATCCCAGCCCCTGCCCACCCTGCTAGGGAACAATTCCTCATTGCCAAGATCCCATCTGACCCTGCCCTCCTTCACCTCAAAGCCAGATTTACAGGAGGCACCAAGAAAAAAGCTCATTTGTCACTCAAAGCCTGTTCCCACCAGGATAAACAATCTCTCAATGGACCAGTTGAATTTTTGTCTCATCAATCAGTAAAAAAGCCTTTTATAGTTTCACAGCCATGTTGCACTAGAGGGTTGGTTCAAAAAATTGCCCCAGAACAAAGAGCCAGAAAATTTTCTTGAAAATTTTTCCTGTGACTGTGTCATTAGTCTTCATCATCTTCTTCTCCAGGCCTTCCACCTGCAGTCACTGTTACTATTCCTGATATCATGGAATTATCAAGGTGGGAAGAGAAATTCAGGATCACCCAGTGCCACCCCAGCCCCACCAGCATCACCCCAATCCCTGTCCCCAAGGCCACATCCAGACTGCTCTGGGACAATTCCAGTGACTCCAAACCTCCCTGGGCAGCTCAGCCCAAGGCCTGACCACTCTGCCAGGGAAATTTTCTGTCCCAATCTCCAACCTGAGCCTGCCCTGGTGCCATTTGAGGCCATTTCCTCTCATTTTTCCCTGCCCCTCCTGTCAGGAGTTGTGCAGAGCAATGAGGTCCCTCCTGAGCCTCCTTTTCTCCAGGCTGAGCCCCCTGACCTGCTCCTCACAGGATTTGTTTTCCAAACCCTTCTCAGCTCCATTCTCCTCTCTGGACACAGGCAAAAGGGCTGGTTGGTTGTTGGGTTTTTTTTGTTTGTTTGTTTGAGAACAAAATTTTTCAAGGCAAGGTGTTAATTTAATGTCCCTCAGTGATCCAAGCAAGTTCTTTGCATCTGAAGAGAGCCATGAAAAGGAAAACCTCAGACAGGGCCTTGAGGGGCTGGAGAGTGTCCAGGGCAGGGAACAGAGCTGGGAAGGGGCTGGAGAACTCCTGATGGAGCTGGGGGGGCTCAGCCTAGAGAAAATGGGGCTTAGGGGGGACCTCATGGCTCTGCACAACTCCTGACAGGAAAGACAGGGAAAAAATGAGAGGAAATGGCCTCAAGTGGCACCAGGGCAGGCTCAGGTTGGAGATTGGGAAAGAAAATTTCCCTGGCAGAGTGGTCAGGCCTTGGGCTGAGCTGCCCAGGGAGGTTTGGAGTCACTGGAATTGTCCCAGAGCAGTCTGGATGTGCCCTTGGGGACAGGGATTGGGGTGATGCTGGTGGGGCTGGGGTGGCACTGGGTGATCCTGAAGGGCTCCTCCAGCCTTGATAATTCTGCAATTCTGTGACTCTCATTTTTCCCTGCCAGGGCTGCCTTGGCACAGAAGTACCTGTGAAAATCATCCTGCCCTGGACTGATGCCTTGTTCAGGCTGCCCTGGAGCAGAGGCTGGACAGAGCTAAGGAATAAAGCAGGGATTTATTCAAAGGATTTCCTCCATGGAGGCACCTTGGGCAGCACCAGAGCCCAGCCAGGGCTGCACCCAAGATGAACCAAAACGGCCCCAAAATGCACGGCCGGGCACGGGGTCTCTGCCTTGGATCAGTTCTGCTCCATTTGCACCTTGCAGTTCATTGTCCCATTCCAGCTTTAGCCCCTGCAGTCCCACCCTGCTTGTTTTTCTCTCTGCAGCCCACGGTGTTTGTGCTCTTGGGCTGAGATTTGGCTCATTTGTCCTTGGTGCCCAGCTGGAGCAGGAATTGTTTTGTCTCCCTGCTCTGTGCACAGAGCTCAGCATCCCATAATATGAAGCCCAGACCCACACACTAAAGCAGCACAGAATGTGAAAATACAAATCTAAAACCTGAGGCATCAGGACTGCTGCAAAATCTGCTCCACAAACTCAGCTTAATTTAAGCTTTTACCTCTACCAAATAATTGGAACCCAAAAGTTTACAAATTTCACCCCCAAGACCCAACAGTTCTACGAGGAAATTACATTAATAAAAGTGTGCAGAGTAATAGAAGACTGGAGAGAAAGAACAAAAAGATGCTAAAATACAAAGAATGTATTCCACCATGGGACTGTGTGACAAGTGTTGCAAATGTTCACTTGGGTACAAAAGGAGATATCACTGATACAAAAACCAGACCAGAGCAGCTCTGAACTGCTGAATTTGGACACAATCCCTGCATAATTTCATTATTCTGAGTGCTAATGAAGCAAAAAGAGGAAAACAATGAGGCACAGACTGTCAAAAACCATATTCCTGGAGAACAATTCCCCTCAGAACCACACTCCAACACCAGCAGGCAGCAGGAATTAGGATTAGAATCCAGACATTGACACTTCCCATGAATGCCAACACTGAAAAAAGTTTGTTTTATGATTCGTGTGGCCCTTCAGGGTTTGCAGGTTTTTGTTGTAAAGAAACAAAAGTGAATTTGAGGAGGGGAGAGGGAAGAACACAAAACCAGCAAATGCAATCCCCCCTCCCTGCACACACAGGCAACTCAAAGCCTTGCAGCCCAACAAATTCCTCTCAATTTATTATGGAAAAAAACCCTAAATCCATGGAGGTAAAATCCAAATATTTTTAATTGATAGCACAGCTCTCAGTCCTTAGGTGAAGTTTTACAGATACATTAAATCCATTCCCCAAAACCAGCAAGGTTCTTCAGCAAATACCCATTTTTATTGGTACAGATACATTTACATTGCTTTATCTAATTTTTTTTTGCTACTTTGCCCTGAAAGATATTTTCATTTCTAGCCAAGAAACAAACTGGGAAAAGCCTTCAAGTTTGGCTCATTTCAAGTAATACACATAATACATAAAAAAAACAGTAAAAAATGTTGGACACAAATGATTTATCAGTGATTTATTCAAGTTCCTCACTATCTGTTGGTCATTTAATATTTTTTCTCAGCTCTTATTTTACTTCTGAGCCAGAGAAAAGAGCAAATTTCCTTTCTGGGATAAATAATTCCAAGGAGATCTTGGTTTTTGTTCTACTGTCTGTAAGTCAAGGATGATGTTCATGCTTTGAGGGTAAGAGAAAACAAGCAAATCTCCCATTTTGTAGATTATACATTTTTGGTTCACTTATAAACCAAAAACCTGATTAGTAATAAAAACTCTGGAGTCTCAGTGTAACTACCCCTGATTTTAGCACTGGAAATTAAAAAAAAAAATCAAACCCTGAAGTTGAATCTCAAGTCCTACAACAGCCATGAATATGCATGGAAATATTTCAGAAACAATTGTCTCCAAATGTACCCTGAAATCAGGGTTCATTATAGTGTTAGCTGAGAGTTCAAATTTCCCCTCCTCAAAGGAAGATTTATTCAGGATAAAGTAACTGCACATTTTCTTGGCTGACTTAATGGACCTGGAATTTAAAAGCAGACTATGCCACCCCAGAATCAAGACGTGGAAATCTGCTCTGAGCTGATTCTGCCCCAGCTACTGAATTACTCAAATACACAAAAAAAAATTCAGCCTGAGGAGTTTTTACTCAAGTTTTCAGATGAGCAAATGCGTGGGTGTAACAATTCCTAATGGGAATAATCACCACTGGGACAAATCTCATTCTTCAAGGAGTAAATCCTTGGTTTGAAATCTACTCTGAAACTCCCTGCAATAAAACACAATCCTGGCATTTGTGTCTGAAAAATTATCCTTGGAGATGGCTGAAAGAGCAAATATTTGAGAGTTTAAGGGGCAAAGCTGCAGAAAAAATCAGATCTCTATGCTTGGAGCTGCCCCTGAACATGTGGGTGCCAGACACTGGAGTTCCCCTCCCCACAGAACACTGAATTTCCCTCTCCATTTGCTCTGCAGCCCAGTAAGAAAAGCAGAAAAAACAAAGATGCTGGGGTTTTGTTATCAATACTGACCTCTAAAATTACATTCAGCATCAAGTTGTGTAGATCTAATTAAGCTTTTAACCAGCATTTTAATTGTTTTTCGTTTAATTGTTCTTCAATTGTTGTTGTTGTAGCAGAATTCTCCCTGCTAAGATCTAAAATCCTTAAAGATGGACATGACCATCCATTATTCAGACAGCTGAGCTTTCATTTGGATTAAAAATATAATGATTCCAGTTTGCTCATGTTTTGTTGGCTTTTTTTAATTCATGCAGCAAGACTGTGGTTTTAAGGTCTGTGAATTGGAAATTAAAACTTCAAAATGTGAATTCTGAGGAGGAAAAGTAAAAAAATTCCAATCCACCCCTCAGGAACAGCTTCAAATTCCACTGCAAAAGGCACAAAGACTCACAGAGTGGAGAGGAACACCTTAAATTCTTAATAATCACATTTCTGTCAATCAGCAGCATAGGTTTGATGGGATTATTAACAGCATCTCAACAATAATGCAGAAAAAACCCAGATTTTCCAGGAATTTCAGCAAAGGCAAAGTCAGGAGAAGCTATCTGTTCACAGAATAAAGTTTAGAATTCTATCTGATGCCCAAAGGGTAGCAAGAAACAGGTCTGGTGAACGTTCTGAAAAAAGATGGAAGAGGCACCAAGGGAATCCCACAGAATTTACAGCTCTGCTCTAAACTGAAGAACCCCCAAAACCAGCACTTAAAACTGAAAGAATTTTAAAATTACCCAAAAAAAACCCTCAGTTTGACTTTTCCTTAATGGAGTAAAAAATGCAGAGCAAACCCAATTATTATTTTTTCCTCAGAAGCAAAAGGAGCTTGGGGTTCCTGAAATTAATTAGAAAATCTGAGCAGGTGAGGGGAACCAGCAGATTTCAAACACAACAGAAACTCCAATTTGGGGATGAGGAATCATTCCTGAGCTGCCAAGTCTCAGGAATATAAAAGTATTTCTCATTATTTTTGGATCTGCTAACAAGACCTTGAGTTTGCTTGATCATTAATTGACTCATTTGTGGTATTTTTATTACAGGGAAGTCTAAGAAAATCATCCCAAAATCACTTGCTGGCAATAAAATTAAGGATTTCCTCAAATAATTCACATTTTTGGTATCTCCTGGCTCTCTGGGAAAGCAAGGAGACCTATGGAGAACAGGACGGATGTGGCCAAAGAAATAATTTGTGAAAAGCTAAACTCTAACACATTCATTATTTATTTTAATGTGCTCTCTCTTCATTAGGAACTGTTGTTGTTACAAGCTGCAATTTCCTTTTACACAAGATTCTGGAATTATATCAAGGCTAAAGGGAAAGACATTAAAACAACAAGTACACACAGCAGAACTCCTATTAAATATGTGAATAAAACAATTAAAATCACATGAAACCACATTAAAATTAATAAAGTTTAGGAATAAGATAATTTATTAATAGAATTGATGATTTAAATTTTAAAAACTAATTGTGATATAAACTTTAACTGAAGAATATACAGTTAAAATATCTTTACTTGATGGTCTGCAATCCTGGAATATGCCACTAGATGGCAAGTTTGGATAGAAATTAGCTGAATTTTAATTTATGACATGTTTGAGAAGTCTAAAGGCATTGGATAGAAACAATCATAAAAAAAAAATAGTGAAAGAGGAGAACAAAAATAGGAAGAGTTCAATAAACAAGTCTTGTGTCTGGAGCACATTTAGTACCAGCCAAAAAGGTTGAATGGGTTTTAGTTTTGTTTCCACATTGCCACACAAATGGAGAATCAATCCACACAGGATTTTGAAGTTATATTTTAAAGAAAAACAAGTGAAAATCCCTGTTTTATACATTCCTGACAGTTGTTCACAGCAGTGTCTCACATGGATGAGAGCAGCACTGAGAGCTGACATTTGAATTTCAAATATTCCCAGGAAATATTGCAACATCCTCAGGAATCAGGGATTGATTTCCCTGAGCCATCAGCCCCTTCCCATCCACTGCACTCTGCCCTTCACCATTCCCATTTTCTCTTTTGTTGCCAGCCTGTGCAGAATTTTTTATCTTGATTTAATATCAAGAGATTAATTTCTTATCTTGATTTTATATTAAAAAAAAAAATAAATCCTGTCTTTTAAAGCAGTTCTTTCTGTAGCTCACTACAGCCATCAAATGCAACAGCATTAAAAAGTTCTTAACAGAAATACAGAAATATAATTCAATTAACCCTGCACAATTTCTCTGTGGTGAAATTCAGAATTCCTTCTAGCAGGAACCAAAACTGATGGATTAAAAATGAAACTTTTTGCTTACCTGAAATATCTGTTGAAAACTCTCCAAACAAAACCAGCAGGCTTTAAGAGAACACTGAATTTCCCTGGCAGGGTAAATCCCAGCTTACCTCATCAGGAGAGAGCAGGTAAATGGGTGTTAATTCAGGAATTTCACCGGATTCACAGCTCAGCCCAAGGCAGGTCAGGATCTCCCTGAGAACTTCATATCTCTTGGAATTGCTCATTTTGAGCAAATTAAAATCCTCTTCAGTCTGCACATCCATGGAATTGCTGTCCAGCTCCAAATGGGCCTGGCAGGATATATTAAAAAAGAAAATCAGTTTCCAATTCAGTGATCAAAGCCATCAATAAACCACAATTTCCTCTAAAACGTACCTAAAATTTCCCCTCTTAATAAACTTTTGCTGGAGAAGTTGATCAAACTTGTCTTTACCAACATAAATTTAACTTTCTGCTTTTCAGGTCTGCCAGAACCAACAGCAAGGTTGGTCATTTTCTGGCTTGAACATGAACAGAATTCCATTACAATTAAAATGGCATTAAAACTGAAATTCCATTAAAAGCGAAATTCCATTAAAAGTGAAATTGCATTAAAATGATATTAAAATTGAAAGAGATTTTTAGAAGTTGTACAAGGTATGGAGAACTCAAACAAGTCACATGAATTTAGTGGAAATCAGTGCAGATACAGAAATTCTTCTGCCTAAAAAGTTACTTTTTCACCTGATAGAAAATCACTCCTCATGGTTGGAGCAGATGCTTAGAAGTCGAAATTAAATGCAAGAGGGAAAAAAATCCTTCATAAACTCCTTTTTGGCTCTTTTTTTCTGCTTTTCCAGGATATTTCAAAGCCCTTGTAAGTTGGAACCCTAAATTTGGGACTTGAGAATTTGAGACTTCCTGTGCTGCCAGGCACTGACCCCCAAGAGAACACTGCACTGACCTGAGGCCATGGAGAAGCTTCCAAAATTCAATAATAAAACTGAGATTAAAGGTGTGGAGTTTGAATAGAAGTGTGTGATATCACAGGGTGGGAAACTCAGAGTTTAAGGGTTTAGAATACAGGAATAGATAGAAAGCAAGAGGGAGGTTTTAGGGTGGAGGCTGCTCCTTCTTCTTCACCTTCTTCTCCATGGGTTTGGGTGGTTTTGTGTCATTGGATAAAAAAATCCACATTACAGACCAAAAGTAGTTAGTCATTAGGTTAAAAGTGACAATAATTGAGGTGTCATTTGTTAATTGGACAGTTTATCCTTAAAAGGCCTTGCAGAGAGAGAGACAGGGCTCCATTTTTAGTTCGTTGGAGGGAAGTGCTGCAGAACTCAGGGTTGGTGAGACTGTAACAGAGATAAGAACTGATAAACATCTGAGTCCCAACAAGAAATCCCCTCTCACACATTTCATCCTGACCCTGGCAAAAAAATCCCAAAGAATCCACACTTGTACTCTCTGCAGATGCATTTCTTGCTATTAAATAAAGCCCTTATTTTTGTTCATTTCTTCCATTTTGCAAAATTTCATTATGTTCTTTGTGTTTTACGTATTTTCATTAAAATGAAAATTATTATTATCAGGGAAATTATTGAGTGTGGCTGCCCCTGGATCCCTGGCAGTGCCCAAGGCCAGGTTGGACACTGGGGCTGGGAGCAGCCTGGGACAGTGGGAGGTGTCCCTGCCATGGCTGGGGTGGGATGAGATGATTTTAAGATTCTTTCTATCCCAAACCATTCCATGATTGCAAAAAAAATACATTTAAAAGGAGGCAGGACACACCCACCCACCAGAGGAGTAGAGAAAAAAGGGAAACAAATCTGCCAGAATATTTCCTGGCTGATGTCACTGCCTGGAAATAATAAGGCCTTTTCAAATCCAGACTGGAAGTCATTTAGAATTACAAAATATCACACTAATCCTTTTAATCTGATTTTTGAAGCTGTGCTGATGCTCTTCTCTTTTTTCCTGGGGAAAACCTCTGGAGTATTAAGTTTTACTAGAGCAGGAGGATCAATTTAAAGGGTGCAGCAAAGCACAACTTGCAGGGACAGAATCAAATCCATTTTCTGGGTGGCAGAGCTGCCTACAAAAAAAAGCAATAAATCCTCCAGTGTCTAACAGAGCTCCCAAAAACCCAGCAGATTTAAGCTGATAAAAGACAAAAACACTTCTAAGAACCCCCTGAATATTTCTGAGCTCTGTAACTGCTACAAGGGTCTTGCTACCTGATCCCTGAGCAGTTAAATTTCAGTGCTCTGGGCTCCTGAGAAAGTTCCCTACCTGAAATATTGATAAAAAATAGAACCTTTCATAAAGTTGGTTCATCTTTTATATTCCTTAACTTAATCTTGGAAAACAAATCTTGCTCTGCTTTTCTCAATGATTTATTCCCTAAACTTCATGGTACCTCTTATCAGCCTTTCCATCACCCAAAACTTTAGCAGGGAACATTTCAGTCATTTCAATCATCAGTGACCAACATTTACCTTCCCATGGAAGCTTCCTCACCCATTATTCAGAAGGTAAAATGAAGAAAAAAAATAAGAAAAAAAATATTATGAACACTTGACCTTATGTGTTTGGGTTTTTTTGGGGTGGGATTTTTTTTGTGGGTTTTTTTTTTTTGGTGGATTTTTGGTTTTTTTTTTGTTTCGTTGGTCTTTTTGTTTAGTTTTTATTTTGCTTTTTTTATTTAATGATTTTTTGTCATCGTTGTTGTTTGGTAGGGGTTTTTTGTTTGGTTTTTTTTTTTTGTTGTTGTCTCTTTGAGGGTTTTCTTTGGCTGTTTTGGTGGTTTTTTAACCAGAGATCACAATACCATGATACTGCAGAGGCACCTACCTCCTGGGATATTATTTTAAAATGAAATTAATGATTTTGGCTCATCCTAGACTACCCCAATTCCACCCCCAGATTCTCTGAGCTATTTGATAGGTGCAGAATACTAAACATTTAAACCTTTAAAGCCTGAATAATGATTCAGAAAACAAAAAAGTTTCCAGCAAAGTTTATTCTGCACTTCTTGCTCTGCCACAATTCCTATTTTTGTAAGGATTTGTTGGGATTTATTTCCCACCTCCCAATATCTGCTCAAGCTGTATCCCTGTAGCACCTCCAGCAGGCAGAAAGGGAAAGCTCTGCTCTGGAATATGACAAAATCCCAGAATAATTCGGGTTGGAAGGGACTTCTGGAGCTGATCCACTCCAACCTCCTGCTCAGGCAGGGTCACCTGGAGCAGGTGACAGAGAAAAGTGTCCAGGTGGGTCTGGAATGTTCCAGAAGGGGTGACTCCATCACCTCCCTGGGCAGCTGTGCCAGGGCTCTGCCCCCTCCATGGAAGGAAATTCCTCCTGGAGTGGAGGTGGAACTTTGTGGGTTTGGTTGGTGGCCACTGCTGCCTGTGCAGCCACTGGGCACCCCTGGGAGGGCTGGCACCATCCTCTGACACCCCTGGGAGATATTCCCTTGGATTAATGAGTAAAATTCCTGCTTCCTGCACAAAACTTTGTTTTATCTTGCCTGATCCATGGTAAAAATAAAAAAAATGTTTTCCCAGCAGTGACATTCCCCTTCTTTAACACCAAGTGAAACCCGCCCGGCACATCCAGGACATCCATTTACACCTGGGAATGGCTCCCACTGGGAAAGGGGAGATTTGGGGGGATTTTGAGAAGGAATTCCTGGCTGGGAGGGTGGAGAGAGGCTGGGATGGAATTCCCAGTGAAGCTGTGAAGCCCCTGGATCCCTGGCAGTGCCCAAGGCCAGGCTGGACACTGGGGCTGGGAGCAGCCTGGGACAGTGGGAGGTGTCCCTGCCATGGCAGGGGTGGCACTGGGTGATCCCTAAAACCCCTCCCAACCCAAACCATTCAGGGATTCTGGGATTCTCTGGCTGCTTTTCTGTTTGAACCTGTGATTCATTCTCCCCTCTGAGCACTTTTCTCATCCTTTGCCCAATCCTCACACCAGGCAAACCTCGTGCCATGGCTGTTGTGGTTTTGGCCCATCCCATTCCTGGCCTGGTGCATTGTCCTGTGAACTTGGAAAAATCCCTTGGAGACCTGGATTTTGCCTCAGTCCCTGTCCCTTTGGCAGTGCCAGGACACAGAGAATGGCTCCCAGTGCCAGGGGGCAGGGCTGGGTGGGATATTGGGAAAAATCCTTCCCTGGGAGGGTGGGGATGCCCAGAGCAGCTGTGGCTACTCCTGGATCCCTGGCAGTGCCCAAGGCCAGGTTGGAGCACTCTGGCACAGTGGGAGGTGTCCCTGCCATGGCAGGGGTGGCACCAGGATGAATTTTAGGATATTCCTGTGCTGGGAGGAAAGGCTGGCACAGCTGGCATTGTTCACCTGCACAGGAGAAGCTTTGGGCTGAGCTCAGGCTGGCCTTGCAGGGCCTGAAGGAGCCCCAGGAAAGCTGGAGAGAGACAATTTCCAGGGCATGCAGGGACAGCACACAGGGAATGGCTTCCAACTGAAAATTAGAGGTTTAGATCAGATATTAGGTACAATTTCCTCCCTGTGAGGGTGGGCAGGGGCTGGGATGAAATTCCCAGAGCAGCTGGGGCTGCCCCTGGATCCCTGGCAGTGCCCAAGGCCAGGCTGGACATTGGGCTTGGAGCAGCCTGGGACAGTGGGAGGTGTCCCTGCCATGGCAGGGGTGGAACAAAATGATCTTTCAGTTCCCTCCCAGCTCAAACCATTCCATAATTCCACACCTCCCCTTGACAGAAACCCCCAAGAACACACAATGGGAACAATTTTTTAGGATTGTACACCAAGCAATAAGGAGGGAATGAATCCCCCTGCTCACAGTACCTGGGAAAGGATGGCTTCTCCTCCACTGCTCCCATGGGCCAGGTGCACCATCACTGTGTCCTCAGCAGCATTGTTCAGTCGACTCAACACCTTCACTCTGCTGCCATCTCCCTTCATCCCCTCCTCAAAAACACAGCCACTGAGCAGCAGGCTCAGCTTCACCTCGGTGCTGTCCTTTTTAGACACCACCAGCTCGTGCACGACCCTCCTCAGTTTGTTTTTGTGCTTTATCTGCACTCCCCCAAAGGTGAAGGATGAAGAAAGCCCAAGAATCTTCCCCCCTTTGGACAGGAATTTCATGAACTGCCTGTGGATGCCCTCAGGGATGGGCTCCTCTGTGGCAATGAGCAGCAGCAGGGAGTTTTCAATCCAGGGGTCTCTGAGCACTTGCTCGGGGTGCAGCTGGTACAGGGTGTAGCTCTCAGCATCGATGCACTCCCTCAGCACTGCTCTCACCTGCTCAAACCTCCCTTCAGCAGCCTCAGAGCCCAGGTAAATCAAGATATTCGGGGGTTTCCCAGCCAGGTTTGTTCTTCTGATTCCTTTTTGCAGACATTGGTGCTCCTTCTCCTGCCCTGTGCTGCTGCAGTCCTGGGGCAGCTCGGGGATGTTCTCTGCAGAGGCGAATTTCACCGACTCGATGGTGCTGTTCTCCAGCTGCAGGCACTCGTGGCAGCTGGAAAGGTGCAAGTGGTGGTGTTCCCCACCTCCTGTTTCCTCATTTTCCCTTTCTTCTTCCAGCTTGGATTTGTCCTCCTCAGCTTGTGCTAAGCCTGATTTCCCAGCAGGAGTTTCTGCATCCATGTCTGTGCTTTTCTCTTCCACCGACGGCGCCTCCTTTGCCAACTCCTTCAGAGCAGATTCCTCTAAATGGACAGCTGGAAAAGGTAAAGACACCAAAAAAAGGGTTTAAAATAATGAGATTAAAAGGGTTAGGAAAAATATAATTAACAGCAGAATTCAATTTCAGCACAAATGCTCTGTGACAGCAAGAATTTCACTTATTTGACACAACAAATCCTACTTCCCCCCAGGACAACAGAGATTTGCACTCATACCATAAATCTAAAGACAAAATGAAGAAAAGAAAATAACTCTGGAAAAATACAGCTCTTCTAAGGAGGGCAGGGTTTAAAACTGCTGCTGTTTTGAAATAAACTGTTTTGAAATAAGCTAACAAAGTGATGGTGTTGGGTAAGACAGATATTGAACCACGTCCCTTGCACTGCTGAAGGCTGCAGATAAATGTTTGGCATCAGAAAAGGGAGTAAAAAGAGATTTGAACAGATTTCAGTCTGCAGAAAGGCAGAGAGATCCAGCACAGCAAGATTTGGGAGCTAAGAATCCGAGGGAAAACAAGAAAATAAGAAGAACTGTTAAAAATTCCCCTTTTCCCCTGAAAATGACAGAAATGTGAAGAGAATTCAGAGCAAATACAAGTGAGAAGAGCAAAGATGATTACTGCCAGCAAGAAATGTGCAGAGCAAAGAGGAGAGAAAAAATACTCATCACAAGGCAGGGCTTCAAGGCAAAATCTGAAACATTTTATTGAATCCTTCCTCACTCACACACAACGAAACCAATTTATTATGCTTTTAATCCAGGGAGAAACTTGATTAACAAAATTTTGTTAATCCAACTTCAATCCCTTTCCTTGTTATGAAACTACATCCCCTTTGGAGCAGATTTGAAGCAAGATTTGAGCAAGATTTCTTTTTTTTTTTTTGATATCCCAAGGGAATTTGAGTTTCCAACCTCTGTCATTCCATCCAGAGCCTCCCCCAGCCTGTTCTGGAGCAGCTTCCACACAGCACTGGGAGCAAAAGGAGGCAGAAAACTTTTTTAAAAGGGACTGACTGGGACACTCTCAGCTTCCATCCTTCCTTGGGGGAATATTTATGCAGAACAGCACCAAGAGAAACAGAATTTCCCATCGGATTCTTCTGGGAGAATATTCCTGTCCTCTTGCACTTCAGCTAAATGTTGTTGATTTTGTCATTCCTTCATTTCTGCCTGTGCATTGTGATCGACACTAAAAAACCAGCAAAGCAAATACAAACCCCATAAAAAAGACCAAAAAAATCCCACCCTAAATTGTTCTCAATCCATGTTCAGCTTTGAATATGCTTTAATTTCAAATATGAAAAAAAAAAAGAGAACATTTGCCTAAAAACTTCCAGTTTGGGATTTTTTGGTTTTTTTTTTTTAACAGATTTGTTAATCTAACAGACAAGATTTAAAGAAAATATTTTCTAACTTCTGGTTTGGAGTACCCTGGGATAGTGGAAGGGGTCACAGCCCACAGCAGGGGCTGGGAATGGATAATTTTTAAGGTTCCTTCCAACCCAAACCATTCCAAATCCTCCAAAATTAAAGCAGAGCTACAGAGGGATCAACCTGGAATCCCAACAGGAAGAAAACACTGCCAAAAAAAAAAAAGGCAAATTTTTTAGATAGATATAAAAAACTATGCACAAAGTCCTAAAATAAGCATAAATCAAGAATGCTGTGGTATGAGAAATGATCAGGAGGGTACTTACAAACAATCCTGTGTGGCACCATCCCGTTCTCCATCTGCAGCCTGTCTTCCAGGAAGGCTATTCCCAGGCTACTGAAATTATCTACACTGGCTTCAGCAATTAACTTAAAAGGTTCACCAGGTTTATAGGCCAAGGGTGAACAAAAGTCTGACCACTTGACAATCTAGAACAGAGCATATGGATGGCTTTCAGTTGGGAAAATCATGGAGAAATCCTCAAGTAGCAACACTATTGTGAGTATGGAAGAGGAACAGCAGGAGAATTGAAGAATTTACTAAGGGGGTTGCTTTAGGCAGCAAAGATTGAGCCCCGATGGAAGAGAAAAATATCCACACCAAGGAATCATTCCCAAAGATCAAGGCTCTAAAAGTTCCAAGCAAAAAAAAAAAAAAAAAGGCAGTAGAGCTGTAAGAAAAATTATATTTGGATTTGTTTCCTTCAGCACCAACTCCAAGCAAGAATGCTGATAAAAAGAACAAAATTAAACTACAAGGGTTTAACGACAAGGTGCATCCACAGGCTGGTGTAGGCAGCTGAAATGAATTTCTTCCTTTGCCATTCCCAGGGAATTCTTCATCCCCAAGTCAATTCTGAGTGCATTTGGAATCAAGGCTGCAGGTAGATTGGGTAAAAAATTAAAGTTAAGCTCTGCAGAAGGGACATTTACATGCAGCAGTGGTAAAAGTGGGCAGATATATTTTAAAAATTCATTGTATCATAAATTAATAAGTTAATTAATGACCACACTTAGCATTCTGCTTTTAACACGTGTGATGATGGTGCAGTTTTTACAAGAAACCCAAAAACTCTTCAGCCATTGAGAGGTCGTGAGGGACAAAGAGCTCAGGGTGGGCAACCAAATGTGGGGAAATCTCACAGGCTGCAAATCTTAAACTCCTCAAATCTTAAACTCCTAATTGTAATAAAAATATTTATAAAATTATATATATTAATAAAATTATTTATAAAAATTATTTATAAAATTATAAAAATTAAGAATTAAAATTAGAAGCTTTAACTAAACCATGAGGCTTCGAGATGTTTATCTACATCAAAAATTCCTTTTTCCTGGAAAGAAACGTTGCACAAGTAGGAGACACAACTGGATACACAAACCACTTGTTCTCCCATGAAAGAATTTTTAGAGACCTGCCTTCATGACCTAAAAAAACCAGAAAAAACCAAAAAATCAGCCTTTGCCATGTTGTAAAACATGGGGAGACAAAGTGCAACTCCCTCAGAGCAGCTGCAGCACTTGGACACTTCCATGAGGTTCAGCTTTTCACCCCTCCACACCAGATGTAAAACACTGATTGAAGGAAGGAAAAAACTTATTTTGGGTGCACAAACTGAGGGTGAGCTGTCAGTTATTCTACTTGTTCATAATCAGACCATCAGCTAAATTTACCTTTCTATTTCCTGTAATTAAATGGTTTACACACCATCCAAGAGAATCCAGCCCCAGCTTTTGATGATGTGGTGTTTCCCAAGGGAACAAGAGGACAGAACAAAGAACCCCACTGGTTCTGTCTCCTTTCTAAGTCATTCTCAAAGACAATTTCTGATTAGTACTCAGCAAACCCAAATGAGACCATTCAGTCACAGAATCCCAGAATGGTTTGGGTTGGAGGAACCTTAAAACATCTCATTCCTACCCAGCCATTGCAGGGACACCTCCCACTGGCCCAGGCTGCTCCAACCTGGCTTTGGGCACTGCCAGGGATCCAGGAGCAGCCCCAGCTGCTCTGGGAATTCCAGCCCAGCCCCTGTCCACCCTCACAGGGAAGAAATTGTTCCTAATATCTGATCTGGACCTCTAATTTTTCAGTTGGAAGCCATTCCCTGTGTGCTGTCCCTGCATGCCCTGGAAATTGTCTCTCTCCAGCTTTCCTGGGGCTCCTTCAGGCCCTGCAAGGCCACCCTGAGCTCAGCCCAAAGCTTCTCCTGTGCAGGTGAACAATGCCAGCTGTGCCAGCCTTTCCTCCCAGCAGAGCTGCTCCATCCCTCTGCTCATCCTGGAGCCTCCTCTGGGCTCTCTGCAGCAGCTCCAGCTCCTCCCTGGGCTGGGCCCAGCCCTGCAGGTGGGCTCCCAATCCGTATTTTTATTTCTGGCATTTGGATATCTAACAAGAAACCTGGCTGGGTATCTTCTGATCCATGATTTCTGCTAATCCTTAGTGGAAAATTCCCTTTCCAAGAGGAAAAGTGGGGCAGAGTGTGGGGTTTTATCACTTTGAACCTGGGGGTGAAACCCCAGCTCTGTGACACCAGAGGTGTCCCAGCTTCAATGGGACTGCCTGTGGTGGAGGGTGAAGGATTTACAGAGTATTTAAATATCCCTTCTTACCCAAAGAACAGGCACAAGTAACACCCACACCTGGAGGCTGTCAGGAAGATCTGTTGATGCTCTTCATGTTTCTTCTCCAAGTAAAATCTCAGATGTAAAATGTAATTATTGCTGCATAGTGCAAATAAAGTGAACCCACAGAAGCAGCTCTTGCCAAAACCTTTGACCCTGAAATCAGGCAACAATCCATTGGCTCAGAGCAGAGCAAAAACCCTCAGGGAATATTTTCCAGCTTTCCTGTTAGAATTCCAAATCAAAATTCTGTCAGAATAAAGGATGAAAGGCCAGCTCTTAGCAAGGGATGAGACATTATTCAAACTCCTGTTTTCTGAGTCCCCCCTCATTCTCACCAGCCACAGGTCACTGATAGTCCTACAAAAAATGGCTTTTTTGGCCAGAAATTCCCCCAAGAGCAATGTGCTCCCACAGCCCCTGGCTGTGGTGACAGCCAGAGGTACCAAAATTCAGAGCACTTTATTGTGTTCACACAGAAGAACAATAAACAAATAAACCAGCAGTCCTTTCCCTCTTTAGTTTTGATTTTTTGCATGGGCTATCACTTTTGAGCTTTCTAAATCAAATTAATTATTATTATCCACATAAGAATGCAAAATTTTCCATCCTAAAGAAAACAAAAGCAAACCCAAGAAGATTTTAAAAAACCCAATAAACCCCAAGAGAATAGATAATTAGAGCTTCAGTGCAGGTGTTTCTGTGCATCTTTCTGCTACAAAAAGTAAAAATAAAATAAAAATCTTCCACCTGAGCTAGCCCAGGTGTACAAGAGGGAGGGCACAGCTCATTTATCTCCTGAAGCAGAGCCCACCTGGATGGATCCCACCTGCCAAAGGCAATAAAACCATCTCCAAAGCAGCTGCTGCAGGTTTTCCCCAAGGAAATAGATGGTAGTATAGTTTATCACAGGGTGAAAAGTTGGAGTTTTGGGTTTTTAGTATGGAGGTGGATAGAAGAGAAAATAGAGGATTTTGGATGTTGTTTGATCTTTTTCTTCTTCTTTATCTGCTTTGTTTTCTGTTGTGTTGGTGGCATCGAGTGATTAGTTAGGGAGAGTTGTAGTACAGATGTTGTGTGGCAGACAAATAATCAGTTATTGGTAGAAAAGTAGAAATAAAGCACATTTAAAGAGTTAATTAGATAAAATAGCTTTAAAAGACCTTGAAAAGTGTACATTCTGTGACTTTTTTTGCTACCTGCTCTTTGTGTGCTAACTCTAGTGTAGACAGCGTGTAGAACTTCTCATAAGATAAAAAATAAACAACTTGAAGAGTAAAAAATTCTTTTACACAGATCCTCACCCAGGGAAGCAGCCAGGCCATGAGCACGTGTGGATGTGACCTCCTGGAACCCCAAGGAGGAGTCTGAAATTTCCTGATTGCAGGAAATAAGGGTGGCAGGAGGCCCTTTAGGGACACCCAGGACAGGGTGGGAAGTGGATTGTGGAGAATTCTTGAAGTTTGACAGAAGGTTCTGTATGTAAACTTTGAGAGAAGAAATGCTGACTTTAGGGTTTAAATTAAAATTAAGGTTTCAAATGAAATTAAGCCCTCTGAATGCTGCTTTAAAAATTCTCTACAAATCCATTTCCCACACTTATCCATGGCTCCAGGGGTGATCCCAGCCTGGTTCATGGAGGGCTTGGGATTCCAGCAGCAGCCCAGATGTTTCACCACAGCCTCCACAGACACATCCTGACATTTTCCCTTTCTTCCTCTTTCCTGGGGGCACTGAGATCCATCCCTCCCCTCTCAAAGCCTCCCAGGGCCTAAAGGGAGCTTAACAAAAGCAGGAGAAGGATTTTCCACTGTCCCAGGCTGCTCCAGCCCCAGTGTCCAACCTGGCCTTGGGCACTGCCAGGGATCCAGGGGCAGCCCCAGCTGCTCTGGGAATTCCATCCCAGCCTCTCTCCACCCTCCAGCCAGGAATTCCTTCCCAAAATCCCACCCAAATCTCCCCTTTCCCAGCGGGAGCCATTCCCTGTCACATTCACATTTCCTGAAAAATCCCTTTGCCCAGGGTTTTTCTCCTGGGAAGCTGAGAAGCCTCAGAGAAGAGGAAAACAATTCTTATCTCATTTTCTTCTCTGTTTTGCTCCTTTGGAATGTGTTTGGAGATTGTTTACCCACAGGTGATTGTTCCATTGGATTCTGCTCTGAATTATTTTGACTCAATGACCAATCAGGGCCAAGCTGTGTTGGGATTCTGGAAAGAGTCAGGAGTTTTCATTATTATCTTTTTAGCATTCTGTAAGTATCCTTTCTGTATTCTTTAGTATAGTTTAGTATTATTTAATATATTATCACAAAATAATAAATTATCCTTCTGAGAACATGGAGTCAGAGTTATCATTCCTGCCTGCCACGGGGCACCCCACAAACACAATAATTCCCTGTGTCCTGTCACTCCATTCCTTGCCCAGAGCTGCTCTCCTGGAGCCCCTTTAGGCTCTGAGCTCTCCCTGGAGCCTTTTCTTCCCCAGGCTGAACAACTTCTCCCAGCCTGGCTCCAGAGCAGGGGGGCAATTCCCACCCACAACCAGAGAAAAATGCTCCTGAAAATCTCAACAAAATATCTCTGGGTCTGTTTGAAACACAAAATAGAGCTTCATTATTCACACTGATCTGAATGAAGCAATTCCCTTTTTATTCCCCAGAACATCACAACCCATCTGTACGTCCTTTCTGTGCAAGAATATTGAATATCTGTACCCCTTTCTATGCAAGAATATTGAATATCTGTACCCCTTTTCTATAGAATATTTAATATCTGTACCCCTTTCTATGCAAGAATATTGAATATCTGTCCCCCTTTCTATACAAGAATATTGAATATCTGTCCCCCCTTCTATACAAGAATATTGAATATCTGTACCCCTTTCTATACAAGAATATTGAATATCTGTACCCCTTTTCTATAGAAGAATATTTAATATCTGTACACCTTCCTATGCAAGAATATTGAATATCTGTACCCCTTTTCTATAGAATATTTAATATCTGTACCCCTTTCTATGCAAGAATATTGAATATCTGTACCCCTTTTCTATAGAATATTGATTTTCTGTACCCCTTTCTATGCAAGAATATTGAATATCTGTACCCCTTTTCTATAGAATTATTAATATCTGTACCCCTTCTATACAAGAAATATTGAATATCTGTACCCCTTTTCTATAGAATATTGAATATCTGTACCCCTTCTATACAAGAATATTGAATATCTGTACCCCTTTTCTATAGAATATTGAATATCTGTACCCCTTCTATACAAGAATATTGAATATCTGTACCCCTTTTCTATAGAATATTGAATATCTGTCCCCCTTTCTATACAAGAATATTGAATTTCTGTACCCCTTTCTATGCAAGAATATTGAATATCTGTGCCCCTTTCTATACAAGAATATTGAATATCTGTACCCCTTTTCTATACAAGAATATTGAATATCTGTACCCCTTTTTATGCAAGAATATTGAATATCTGTACCCCTTTCTATACAAGAATATTGAATATCTGTACCCCTTTTCTATACAAGAATATTGAATATCTGTACCCCTTTTCTATAGAAGAATATTTAATATCTGTACACCTTCCTATGCAAGAATATTGAATATCTGTACCCCTTCTATACAAGAATATTGAATATCTGTACCCCTTTTCTATAGAATATTGAATATCTGTACCCCTTTTTATGCAAGAATATTGAATATCTGTACCCCTTTTCTATGCAAGAAACAAAGATATTTTCTCACCTCCTTGGCAGAGTCAGGTCCTTTGTGCAAGTCCTCTGAGTGAGCAGAAATGCTTTCTGTCACAAAAGCGATGTGCTCTGCTGGCAGCAGCTTCTCAGGGTGAGGAAAGGGAGGAACCAGAAGCCCACTCCACCTGTTTAAGTCATCAAGGAACTGAAAGAAAGGGGAAAGGAGAGTAAGTCGGTGTACAGGAAGCAGCTGATTTAAGAATTCCTTTTTAAATTGTGCCCAGCTTAAATTCAAATCTGACCCTCCAGCCTTCCAGGAAGGGTGATGATTATTTCACTTTCCCCAGGAGACAAAGGAAGGGATAAAGCTCTGAACCGTTACAAAGGAGCACTAAAAGTAAAACTGGAAGTGACAGGGCAGGTTTTTTAAGCCAACTCAAACTCCAGCTTTACAGGAAGAGAGGGTGGAACACAAAACCCCTGAGCCCCTGGCACTGTGACCCTTGTGGGATATTTGCCACTGGCAGCATCCCTCATTCCCCTTTCCTCCTCTTCCATCCACACTGGACATTGAATCCTCATGCCTCTGCAGCAAAATTCCTCATTCATTATGAATCTCAGAGAATATAAAGAAATAATTCATTCTGAATCAATTTTTCCATAAGTCGTTCTATCCACCACTCAGCAGATCATTGCACAAAAGTTTTCTTCAGTAAATTAGAAAAGATTCCCTCTCTTGCCCTCAGCAAGAACAAGTAAAGCTCAAAACCTGGAATCAGCAGATCAAAAAACACATTTGAGACACCTCACAGCTTCTCAGGAAAATATTACATCCATTTTTAATTTTTACATCGATTTTGCATTGAACTTCATTTGTCTGCCACATTTTAAAAATGGCAAACATTAGAAACAACTGTTTTCCTGTGGGAAATAGTAAAGGTAAGAAGACTTTTAGAAAGTTGTGAAAGCAGGCTTTAGAAACAGAAAGAGTAGAGAGTTGGCTGCGGTTGTAAAGTCTGAAAGTAGAAAAGTTACAATAGTACAGTAAGCAAGGACATGAAACAATGAGAGAACTCAAAACATGAAACAATTGAGACAACTCAACTCGTTTTGAGTTTTAGGTTTGGCTAAGATGGATTTTAAGACTGCAGAAATTTATGTTAATAAGCCAGCAGAAGGTTTTAGGTTTAATAATTGTATATTGTTAATAGGAAGTATATAAGTAAGTATTGTTTGAAGTAGGTGTGTTTTTAGTGATTAGGTAGAATAATTATCTGTAAGTTTTGGTAATACGTTAATGGTTAAAAAGGTTTTAAAATGTTCTGTAACAAAGAAATTGGTTGTTGTTAGTAAGAAGTGAGTTGTTGTTATTTTTTAATGGTCTTAATTATGTAATAGATTGGTGTAATAAAGCTCAAAGAACATATCTTGGCAGTCTTGTATTGTTTGTGGAAACTTCTAACACACACAATGCTTTCACAACTTCCTAAAAATCCTCTTACCTTCACTATTTCCCCACATTTCCCTTCTGCCATACCACGAGCACACACCTACAATAATTCCATGTGGGAGCAGGAGAGAATTTCCCCGTGGCTCTGAATTCCAGCACTAAATGTGCTCATCCCTGCACACCCCAAATGAAACCACAGAATATTGAGGGGGCAGCTCACCCACCCAACCACCCTGGTGAGCACAGAAGCTGCACAAACAAACACTGATTTCCCCCACAGGAAAGTGAACTGAGCTCAAGAAGCTTTAAAGTACCTTAAACATCCCATCCGGCTAAAGATCAAACAAAAAAAATCCTTTTACAGGTTATGATTTATGACTTGCAGCGTCTTAAGCAAGCTACTGATCACAGTCCAAGCTACTGAGAGAGCAAAGTAGCGTTGCTGGCTGCCCAGAAGCCAAACAAAAAAATCTGAATTAATTTTTATCTCTTCAGAGATGATGTAAAGAGCTCCCCAGTGATGCAGAGCCAGAGCTCTCACACGGAGGTGCAGCACAACAGGACCTGCCCCAGGGATTCTCAAATGCTGTCACCACATAGTTTAAAGTGACAAAAATATATTGAATAACAGCCCCGAGTCTGTGCCAAACTTCATGGCAAGCTGCAATTCCCCAGAGGGCTTCCCAGCTCCCAGTAAACACCAATAAACCGAGCAGATTATAAAATCAGTCTGCATGAACAGCACCGCAGGCAGAAAAAAATGTGCTGGCAGTGCAAGGGCTGAGGAGAAGCTGTTTCAGAAATGAGCAGGAGTGGAGCAAAGAGCAGAAATCAGCTGAAATTCCCTCTTCACAGAACCATAATCCAGGACAAGTGAGGTAGAACTCCTCCAAACACAGCTTTGTTTTGTTTTTGAGGCCTTTATTGGGATGTGAATTCATTATTTCACTTGGCTGGGAAAGATTCTGAGACTGCCACCATCGCTCTTGAGCGTGAAATAATCTGTTCATTAAATAGCAAAAAAAAAATTTGTTTTAAATAAAGCCAACTCCATCAGCATTTCTAATCTTGTTTTCCCTCAAATGCACATGTTCTTTTTACCCAGTTAACTTACAGAAAGCTTCCCTGCTTCCTGAAGAGCACTTAGCCACTCACATGCTCCATAAATCCCTGCAACAACTGAAATAATCCCCAACCACTCACACATCAACAGCAGCAAAAAGCACAGACCAAGAAGAGCCTCACCCAGACCAATTCTGGCATTTAGTGCCAAATTCAGAGAAATCTACCATTCATTTAAATAATTCAGACTAGCTGGGGGCAGTGCCAGCTCCACTCCTAATCCTGAGAGTCAAGCAAGCTCGCTTTCAGTTTTGCTCCCAGCAGTGCCAAGTGGAGCTGGTTCAGGCACAGGGTTTTTCCACTCTCATGGGCTGCCACAGCCTCCCCCAGCCCTGCTCATTTCTGACTTTCATTTTTCACCTCATTTTCCTCACTTAGAACCACATTTTGTATGGGGAGAAGCAGCCAGAGCTCTCTCCCCAGCTCACATTCCAGGGCAGATCCAGCAGTGTTTTAAAGCCCTGACATGAATCCTGAAGGCACAAACACAGCACATATTTTTAGACTAAAGCCTTACATGTTCTCCAAGTATGTTGCTAAAATGGAAAGAGGCTTTTCCCAGGGACAGGACGAGCAGGAATGTCCTTAAACTGAAAGTGAACAGGTTTGGATGGGATATTAGGAGGGAAATCTTCCCTGGGAGGGAGGGGAGGCCCTGGCACAGGGTGCCCACACAAGCTGGGGCTGCTGGAAGCGTCCAAGGTCAGCTTGGACGGGGCATGGAGTCCATGGCAGGGGGTTGGAACAGGATGATCTTCAAGGTCCCTTCCAACCCAAACCATTCTAAGATTTTATTAAACTATTTCAAGCTCTCCCAGCCAAGCTTTCCTAGAACCACGGCTGCCCTTGCAAAACTGCACTTAATACACATACATACATATATACATAACACATACATATATATATATATATTCACACATACAAATACACGTTTGTAGCACACAGAGCATCCCTCAGCCCAATTTCTATTCTTATAATATATACATTTCCTTTATATATATACACATTCCTATATACATCTATTTCCTATATATATATACACACATATATATATGTATATATATACACACACAAATACTTTTGTAGCACACAGAGCATCCCTCAGCCCATTTCCTATTCCTGTAATACATACATTTCCATTATATATATATATATAATATTTGCTATTTCCTATTTATATACACATATACATACATATATATACATATATACATACACATATATACATATATACATACACAAATGCATATTTGTAGCACACAGAGCATCCCTCAGCCCATTTCCTATTCCAGCAAGCTCCAGCAAGCAGCGAGGAGAGGGAACCACACCTGAACTAATATTTCCCACCAAAGCGACCACCCGGCTGTCCCATCCTCCTTCCCCCGGCTCTGACACCACGTGGGAATTCCCTCCGCGCGTTGTTTTTCCCAATTCCAAAGCCCTGCCCGCCACCAATCCCCAGAACCGAACCACAACCCCATCCCCGCGGGGCCGGGATGCTCATCCCCGTTACCGCGGCAGGCGCGCCCCCCGCCGCATCCCCGTTACCGCGGCAACCGCCGCGCCTCCCCGCGCATCCCCGCGGCTCTACCTGCGCCTCGCCGGTGCAGAACACCTTGCCGCCGATGCGGAGGCAGACGCGCTCGTCGGGGTGCGGCAGGCGGGCGCAGAAGGTGAAGGAGCAGCGGGAGCGGTGCAGCCTCCGCACGGTGCTGCGGACGAGCGCGGCCGAGCGCGGCCCCCAGCGCGCCCACAGGTACAGGTAGCACAGCGTGATCAGCATGGCGGGCGCGCGGCCACGCCCCCCGCCGCCCGCCCCGGCCAATGGCAGCGCCGTGCGTCAGGGAGGGCGGGTGGCGGTCAAGGCGCTGATTGGCTGGCGGGGGCTGGCGCGCGCGGCGCCCCGCCCCTTCGGCAGCGACCCGCCCCTTTGGCAGCGCCGCGTTACTCCCCTCCTCCTCCTCCCCTCAGCGCGCGGCCGTGAGGGCGCCGCCTGCTCCTCCCGCTGAGGGGAACGCGGAGTTCTGCGGGGGAAAGGGGGTGTGAAAAGGAATAAAGAGCGCTCAAAATTGTTCAAAGCGGCTCGGGGCGTGGGTTAGTTGTAGGCGTGCTCTGGAGGAGGAGGAGGAGGAGGAGCAGGCGAGGTCCCTCGTCGCTGGCGCCACGACTTGGCTTTTCTGGGAACGGCAGAGTGGTTTTGGTGAAAGGGAACTTAAAGCTCATCCAGCTCCACCCCCTGCCATGGCAGGGACACCTTCCACTGTCCCAGGCTGCTCCAAGCCCCAATGTCCAACCTGGCCTTGGGCACTGCCAGGGATCCAGGGGCAGCCCCAGCTTCACCTGTGCCAGGGCCTGCCCATCCTCACAGGGAAGGATTTTTTCCTAATATCCCACCTAAACTTGTAAATGTTCAGTGTGAAGCCATTCCCTGTGTGCTGTCCCTGCATGCCCTGGAAATTGTCTCTCTCCAGCTTTCCTGGGGCTCCTTCAGGCCCTGCAAGGCCACCCTGAGCTCAGCCCAAAGCTTCTCCTGTGCAGGGGAACAATGCCAGCTGTGCCAGCCTTCCCCCAGCAGAGCTGCTCCATCCCTCTGCTCATCCTGGAGCCTCCTCTGGGCTCTCTGCAGCAGCTCCAGCTCCTCCCTGGGCTGGCCCAGCTCTGCAGGTGGGAAATCACCTGTGGGGGCTCGGGGACAGAATTCTCCCCTCACCTGCTGCTCCCACCAGTTGTGATGGAGCCCAGGATAAATCTTCTGCTTCTCCAAGGCTCAAACTATCCTGATGGACAACAGGAAAGTGTGAAAAACGCCAATCACTTGTTTTTTTTTTAATTAGTTTTAGAAGTTTAATAGTAATAAAATGGTTATAAAAATAGTAATGTAATAAGAGTAATATTAATTTGGACAATTGGGATTAGGACAATATGAGACAATGAAAACAAAGAGTTAGGTCCGGGTACCTTTTCTGGGCAAAATGAGCCCAAGAAAGGACCCACGTTAACAGAGGACTAACCCTTAAAAACAACAGCCTGTTGCATATTCATACACCTCATCCATGATGCATAAATCCCATTCAAGCACAGGATTCTGTCTGGGCAGTGCCAGCTCCTTCTTCTGAATCCTGAGGCATCTTCAGGGCTGAGCAAGGCAAGAAGAAGTTCATTTCTTCTGATAATGGGGCAATAAATTCTCTTTCTCTGAAAGATTCAGGTGTCCTGTGGCTGCTATCTCGGTGCAAGTCCTTTCTTTAGAAGAAAAGTATCCCACACAGCATAGTCTCCACTCCAACCTTATGTTATAACCTAAAACTATATTTAACACGCTACTTAAGAAAACCAATAAAGAAAGCATCACTTTCTAACATAACACATATAATATTCCTCTGAATATTTGCGAAAAGCCAATCATAGAAAAGGATCTCATCTTCCTCAGAAATGACCTGACACTGCTACCTGACCTTATTCCCAGATTGATGGTGCCCTAAAGGCACAGTATTCCCTTTTGTGTCCCACACAGAACCAGGAGAGGACACCTGTCCCCAGTTCCCATTCCTGCAGCCACCAAAGCCACAAATGGATGCATTTCATTCCAGCCAGGAGTGCATTTAAATCCAATTCATTGGATTCACCAAATGACATCAGAGTGGGGAACAGCCTGGCAGGGAATCAAACTGCAGGATTTGCACCTGCCCTGCGTGCTGCAAACACAAATTGCTCCTCCAGGATGCACAACAGACAACAAGTTATCCTTAACTCCTCCAATATGTTTATGCACTAAAGTTATCAAATACTTTCTGTATTTTCTAGGGAAAGGAATCACAACAACAGCTCTGGGAAAGGAAGGGTGGATCAGTCTGATCCTAGCAAATACTTGGTGTGTGAGGGAAAAGAGAAGATTAAAAAAGATGCAAAATGCAAGGCCACAAGAAAGAAGCCAACACCTGCATTGACAGATACGTGACACTTGTTTCCTGAACAAGTTGGGCAGGAAACCACAACATTTTTATTATTCTGAACTCAAGGTCTTGTCCTGCAGTTGGAAATTCAGTGCAATGGGTATTTTAAAATAACAATTGTATCCCTAAGTGTATCTCTAGCAGTAGATAAACAAGGAACGAATTGGCTCTGCTCTCACATTTCAAGTGAAAGGAGGAGAAGAAATGGTTTAAAGTTGTGCCAGGGGATGTTCAGTGTGAAAAATGTGTATTTTATGATTGGCTTTTGGCAGATATTAAAATGAATATTATATGTGTTATGTTAGAAAGTTATGCTGTATGAATTTTCTTATGTAGTGTGTTAAATATGGTTTTAGGTGATAACAAAATGTTAAAATAGAAACGATGCTATGTAAGATACGTTTTTTAAAGAAAGGACTCAAAGCAAGATAGCAGCCACAGGACACCTGAATCTTTCAGAGAAAGAGAATTTATTGCTCCATTATCAGAACAAACAAACTTCTGCCTCCTCAGCCCTGAAGACGTCTCAGAATTCAGAGGAAGGAGCTGACACTGCCCAGACAGAATCCTGTGTTTGAATGGAATTTGTGCATCATCTATGAGGTGTATGAATATGCAACGGGCTGTTGCTTTTAAGGGTTAATCCTCTGTTAACGTGGATCCTTTTTGGGGTTGTTTTGCCCAGAAAGAGGTACCCAGACTCTCCTTAACTCTTTGTTTTCATTGTCTCATATTGTCCTAATCCAAATTGTCCAAATTATTATTACTCTCATTATATTTCTATTTTTATAACCACTTTATCATTATTAAACTTTAAAAAAATTAAAAACAAACGATTGTTGTTTTTCACATTCATGAAATGTTTTTTCCTTGGCAGAATGGTCAGGCCTTGAGCTGCCCAGGGAGGTTTGGAGTCCCTGGAATTGTCCCAGAGGAGTCTGGCTGTGGCCCTTGGGGACAGGGATTGGGGTGATGCTGGTGGCGCTGGATCACCCTAAGGGCTCTTCCAGCCCTGGGGATTCTGTGATTGTGGCCTTGAGCTCCTCCAGGGATGGGACATAGTATTTCCACAACTCATAGCACAAAGAGATTACACTTTCAGATGTGAGGCCAAACATTTTAAATAATTCTTCATCTCAAGCTTCATAAACACCAACCTTGTGCTGCTGCCATATCCTGCCCTGCACAGAGAGAAAGAAATCTCCACGTTAACAGAGGATTAACCCTTAAAAGCAATAACCTGTTGCATATTCATACACCTCATACATGATGCATAAATTCCGTTCAAACACAGGATTCTGTCTGGTCAGTGTCAACTTCTTCTGAATCCTAACAGCTGAGCAATGTGGGAAGAAGTTCGTTTGTTCTGATAATGGAGCAATAAATTCTCTTCCTCTGAAGGATTTAGGTGTCCTGTGGCTGCTATCTCGGTGGGAGTACCTCATTCCTCTCTTTTAAAAAAGTATCTTACATAACATAGTTTCTATTTTAACATTATGTCATAACCTAAAACTATATTTAACACATTACTTAAGAAAAAGAATACAGCATAACTTTCTAACATAACACATATAATATTCATTTGAATATTTGCAAAAAGCCAATCATAAAATACACATTTTTCACACCAGCCTTGTGCTGCTGCCATATCCTGACTTGCAGAGAGAGAAGGAAATCTCCAGTGCTTCTCACCTGACACCTTACACTTACATTCTTGTGTGACCTCATCTTGTGCAGGAAGTCCCAGTACTTGCCTGGGCACATCAAAAGAAAGAAAACAATCCCCAAAGGGAGCTCTCAGCTCTGCAATTCACTTTCCCGGGTTAGCTCAGGTGCACTGCTGAGCCCCCAGCCTGCTCAGAGCTCTGTGAAACCTTTGCACGGGCAGGAAGGGGCTGTGCTGCAAACCCTGCCCTGCCACGGAGGGCACTCAGCCCCACAAGGAGCATTTCTTCATTTCTGGGAAAAACGCCAATCACTTGTTTGTAGAATTTTAAAAGTTTAATAGTAATAAAATGGTTTTAAAATAGTAATGTAATGAGAGTAATAATAATGTGGACAATTAGGATTTAGGACAATATGAGACAATAAAACCAAAGATTTACAGAGAGTCCAGGTACCTTTTCTGGCCAAAATAAGCCCGAAAAAGGACACACATTAACAGAGGATTAACCCTTAAAAACAACAGCCTGTTGCATATTCATGCACCTCATCGATGATGTATAAATTCCATTCAAACACAGGATTCTGTCTGGTCAGTGTCAGCTCCTTCTTCTGAATCCTAACAGCGCCTTTGAGGTGGGAAGAAGTTCATTTCTTCTGATAATGGGGCAATAAATTCTTTTTCTCTGAAGGATTTAGGTGTCCTGTGGCTGCTATCTCGGTGGGAGTACCTCATTCCTCTCTTTTAAAAAAAGTATCTTCCATAGCACAGTTTCTATTTTAACATTTTGTTATAACCGAAAACTATATTTAACACACTACTTAAGAAAAAGAATATAGCCTAACTTTCTAACATAACACATATAATATTCATTTTAATATTTGCCAAAAGCCAATCATAAAATAGGCATTTTTCACAATTTCTGAGGTTCCCCTACCCTGGAAAAGTTCATGAGGAAATGAGAAAACTGAATCAAAGCCTCACCAAGCAAAGGAATCCAAAGCAGAACAGGCAAAACCAGTCCTTGTTTCAAGACAAGCTCCTGCCCATGTTAGTACAGAATTAATTTCGAGCTGTGAAGCTGCTGGAGATTTTCTACGTTCTGTAATATTGTAACTTGGACTTAGTGACGACAAGTTGACCAAAAAGTTCAGAATTTTATGACAAGCTTTGACTAAAGAGTTCAGAATTTTATGAGAACTTTTACTAAAAAGTTTAGAATTTTAGACAAACTTTGACCAAAAAGTTCAGATTTTTATTACAAGCTTTGACCAAAAAGCTCAGAATTTTATTACAAGCTTTGACTAAAATTTCAGATTTTTATGAGAAGCTTTTACTAAAAAGTTCAGAATTTTATCACAAGCTTTGACCAAAAAGCTCAAAATTTTATTACAAGCTTTGACTAAAATTTCAGATTTTTATGAGAAGCTTTTACTAAAAAGTTCAAAATTTTATCACAAGCTTTGACTAAAAAGTTCAGATTTTTATCACAAGCTTTAATTTAAAAGTTCAGAATTTCAGACAAGCTTTTACTAAAAAGTTTAGAATTTTAGACAAGCTTTGACCAAAAAGTTCAGATTTTTATCACAAGCTTTGACCAAAAAGCTCAGAATTTTATTACAAGCTTTGACTAAAATTTCAGATTTTTATGAGAAGCTTTTACTAAAAAGTTCAGAATTTTATCACAAGCTTTGACCAAAAAGCTCAGAATTTTATTACAAGCTTTGACTAAAATTTCAGATTTTTATGAGAAGCTTTTACTAAAAAGTTCAAAATTTTATCACAAGCTTTGACTAAAAAGTTCAGATTTTTATCACAAGCTTTAATTTAAAAGTTCAGAATTTTAGACAAGCTTTTACTAAAAAGTTTAGAATTTTAGACAAACTTTGACCAAAAAGTTCAGATTTTTATTACAAGCTTTGACTCAAAAATTCAGAACTTTAGTTTGGGAAAACAACCTGTTGTTGTTATTATTTTTATTATTAAACCAAGGCCTTGCATGCACCAGGGGATTTACTAAAATGGGTTTTCTAAACTAAAATAAATTCACCATGTCAGTCAGCTCCTCTTTACAGAGGGTGGAAGGAAACCTTGGAAAAAACAGGGAGTAATGTCAGCCCTCAAAGCTCCCAGCTCCACTGTGTAACCTTGGAGTAGCTGAGCTCCTCTTTTTGATTTTACAGGAATATTTTGAGGCTTTGCTGTGTTTTGGTTCCTTCTCCTTCTGCTCCTTGAAAGCTTTTCCAAGGATTTCTCTGGGAGGAGCTGTGCCTGTTATCAGTGTCCGTGGTTTTTTTGTTTAATATCAGATATTATTCAGAACTATAAATGCTGTAGAGCTGTCCAGTTCCCTAAATATACCAATTTATGTTGACATTAATTTATTAATTGGCCTTTATTCTTGCAAATGCACAATTGCCTTCCTGAGAAAACTGCATAAAACTCATTTCTCACAAAGATAAAAACCTCTTTTAATTAACACAAAGTAATTAGCTCAGGCTCATCTTTCTGTAGAAGTTGAGTGTGTCAAAGTTATTCCCAGCTAATGTCAGAGATCTGAATAATTTCCCTGACTTCTTGGAAAACTTTTCTGATTCTGTGTTCTTCACCAAATATCAAAATTAAGCGCCTTACATTAAAATTACTGCAAAAAGAAACCTGACTTTAGCTAATGATTTCCATGAAAATGCTAATTAAAGTTGTGTGGTTTGCTTGATTAGTCCTATAACGTAATATTCACTTTTTTTTCTACAAGTAATTATATTTGATCACATTGCAGCTTCATCACCAAAGTTGTGTTTTCAATAATTGTGTAATAAATTTGGTCTTGCAGGGCTTCACCAAGAGATTTAATTGAGAATAACTTTGCACCTTCTGGGGTGTTACATTCCAGCAGTTTAGGCTCTAGTCCTGCACTAATATCCATGCTGGCAGAGGAATAAATCAATTTTCCTCACATCCAGATCTGATTGCAAGATCACAGGTATCAATGCTCCAATACAAACTTCCCTTTCAACTCTCAAGTTAAATCAGGACTAAACAAAACTGAGCTGCTGAAATTAAATATGTGGAGGTCAGCCTGTAATTTAGCAAGATATTTAATTACACTGCAGGACGCTTAAGAAGTTTGCCATTTTTCCTCAGGACCTGTGCTGTTATTTAACAAATATTTTGGATTTTTAATATTATTCACTGTGTTCTTTGTTCTATTAATTGTACTGGTTTTGGTACAGAACTGTTCAAAGGGGTGGAGACTGTGCACATATTTTTTATTTGTAATAGGGCACTATTGATTTCTTTACAACTTCACAGATATCACAAGGCATTTAAACATGGCAGGGAGTAGATTTAGACTGCAGGTGCCCAATTCACATTAAATAATCTGTGGTCAGTAATAAAATTATTTTTCCTTCTCTGGGAAGAAAAATTAATGTGAACTTAGACTTTTTTTTAGGACAGGATGTGGATGAGTTCTCCCAGGACATGCAAAAAGTTCATTTACAGAAAGTATTTAATAAAGAGCAAATCCTGATTCTGCAATAATCCTGAGAATTCTGTAAATTCACATTCAGCAAAACAGCACCAGAAAGATAAATGGGATAAATATCTTCTATCCCATGGGATTTGCTAAAAACAAAACCCCCATTTCCCTGGGATTGCTGCTGTCCCTGGAACAGCCTCCAAGGTGGGAGCCCATCCTACCTTGGAACTTGTCTCAGTTTGGAAAGCCAGGTGTCTGCTGAGGAAGGCAGGAGCTCCCCTGAAATGGAAAATGTAAATCCCCTCCCTCCAAATTGCTATAAATTTTAAATTAAGGGGCTCTCAGGCAAAGATATGAGAGCAGGAATAACAGTTCTTTATTAGCGAAGTGTCACCATCATATTTTCTGGAAAAATCCCTTTGCCAGGATTTTTCTCCTGGGAAGCTGAGAAGCCTCAGAGAAAAAGAAAACAATAATTATCTGATTTGCTTCCCCTGTGTTTTGCTCCTTCGGAATGTGTTTGGAGAATGTTTATCCAACAGGTGGTGGTTTTATTGGTTTCATGTGAATTGTTTTAACTTAATGACCAATCACAGCCCAGCTGTCTCAAGGCTCTGGAGAGAGTCACAAGTTTTCATTACTATCTTTTAGCCTTCTGTCTGTATCCTTTCTGTGTTCCTTAGTATAGTTTTAGTATAGTATTCTTTAATATAATATAATATCATAAAGAATAAATTAGCCTTCTGAGAACATGGAGTCAGATTCATCATTTCCTCCTCCAACAGGGGACCCAGAAAATACCACAGGGAAGAAAATAAAAAGCTAAAATAAACAATGCAGTAAACCAAAACAACACTGCCAGAGTCAGAACCCAACCTGACACCCTGTGGGTCAGGGTGTTGGCAGCAGTCCCATTGGAATTGTGGCTCAGCCCTCCTGCAGTGTCAGGGGTGGTTCTGCTGGAGCAGGGATCCTGGAGAAAGGTGCAGTCTTATGTAGGAATGTGCTCCTCGTTGACAGAGTGACAAAACTATCGTTTGTTTCTTTAAAAATGAAATAAGCCCAGAAGTTTCTCTTTTCAATTAGGTGAAAAAGACACCTCATAGGCCTGGGGGACTTCACCTCAAACTTAAGGACAGCCAATTGGACAGGAGCCAAAAAGTCCCACCTGGGCAATTCACTAGAAAAAGAAGAGAACAGAGAAACCAATGGCTTTTGTGAGGTGTTTTACCAGGGGCAAGGGGGCCTCTTGCACCTGTATCATTTTTTCTCTGTAAAGAGTTTTGTTATTTTGCCTTTTATCAAAACCTTTTTGTTTCCAACACTGCAACAGAAGCCATCCTGCTGATTTTATGCCTCCAAAGATAGCTGAGCTATCTTGGGTGGGAAATAGATCTCCAAAAGCTTATTAGACCTGGCTTGAAGAGGCTCCTATTTCAGTCTTCCCCTGAAGATCCAGAGGAAGAGGCAGCTGCTGTTCCTCTGGGAAATCCAGTGGAGAAGCTGCGCTGGTGTTCCAGAATCTCCAGATTATATCCAGGTAGGAATGCTTGGCTCCTCCCTCTGGGCTCACATCTCCCAATGGGATGCTGCAGTTCTTATCAGCCATGCTGTGACATTCAATAGCTGTTATCAGCAGATGTCCCCCAAAGGGAGGATTGTGGAAGAGATAAGGAAAAACTGCCCAATGAAAACAGAAGACAACTGCCATAGAGATGATGTGGAAACCCAGGGCACTGGGAATATTTCTGTGTCTGCTCTGGGATGCCCTGACCCCCAGGGGAGCACTGACTCTGACCCTCATCCATGGAGAAAGTTTCCTAAACTCCAGAATAGACTGGAATCCACAAAAGTGTGCAATAGATTATAGAGAGCAGTGTAGAGATGCTGAATGCCCAGCTGGCCTCACCATTTCCAGTACAGGCCACAGGTTCTGCCCAACATTTGTGATATTTTCTGGGGTTCTACCCAACATTTGTGATATTTTCTGGGCTTCTGCCATTCTCTTCTTACCAGATTTTCACCCCTGTAATCTTTTGCCAGCCAGAAACAAAAGGTCAGCCTTGATTAAACCCCACAATTTAATACCACATTAAAACTTGCATTTTGTGGCACCTTCCCCACAATGTTTTCCATGCTCAGAGAGTTTCTCAGCACTTGCCCTGCTACCAGCACTTCTAAATACCTCAAGGATTAAATATTTGCCCTCACTATGCCTAAGTTTTTATTTAATGTTCCTTAACTCCAACCAAAACTGCCATGAGACAAAACAAATGCAGAATTTCAGATTTTGGACCTTTTCTGCACCTCTGGTGGTTGTGAGATGAGGTCAGAGAGTTTTCAGAAGCGCTGAAGTTTGTGCAGCTCCTCCCTCAGTCGGGTACTGGCAAACAAAGGAGTGTCACACATTTGAAGTCTGGAAAAATTAAGATTCCACATGAATAAACCAATTAGAATGAAGGGGTTTTTGTAACGTCTTCACTTGCAAACTCAAAAGAGGATGATTAATTAAATTTACGCCAGGAGTCACTGTCACTACAATGAGTTGAAATTGAAACCCCAGAGTGACAAAGGAAAATTCAGCTTTTAGATTAATTTCCACTTCTCCAATTCCAAACACACGGCAGTAAAACACAGATAATTTAATGTATTTCACAAGATGTCCTAAAATAATTATATTTATTTCAAATATTATTTAATTTTTAAAAATTATTTTATTTTATTTATTTTATTTCTTATTTATTTTAGTTTAATGTTTTTATTTTTAATATTAGTTTTACTTACTGTTTATTTATAAATATTTTAAAATATTATTTTAAAACATTTAAAACAATAAAAACAAATAAAATAATATTAAAAATATTGTTTTTAAATATTTATTTTTATTTACTAATGCTCCAGCTTCCTCATTATTTAGTCTGCAGCAAAAGCAAACAGAAGAGCACCCAGGATGATTTCACTGCTCTGTGATGACCCAAAAATGCACTGAGGTCCCTTCCCAGCAGGTTAATAATTAAGAGAAGCCCCAAAGTGAACTGGTGCAGCACCTCTGGCATTCAGCTGCAGGGAACTTTCAGTTTCCACTTCTGATTTTCTACTTCAGTTCCCACTTCTGATTTTTTACCTCATCTGCCACCCCCCTGCAGAGCCAGAGTGACCTGAGCACCGTCCATCATTTACAGGAACAAGGTGACAAAGCCTCCCCAAAAGGAGTTTGGGTGAGTTCAGCACTTCAAAGGCAGGGCTGGCAGCAGATGGAATTCTTGGCTCAGATCTCTGTGCCAAAAAATCCTTCCCTTGGGAATTCAACAGCTGCAACATTTCCAGTCAGTGCTGCTTTCATTTTCCATTCCTTAAAATGATGGCAGCAAAAAGCAGGGTTTTATTGTCTGGTACAGGGCTGCCTCCAGAACACCTCTACAATTTCAGATTCCTCTTGGATGAAAAATCCTAAAAATAATTGGCAGCAAAAAGAAACTTTTTGTCGCTGGTTCCTGGTACAGGGATGCCTCCACAAAACCTCTGCAATTTCAGATTCCTCTTACATGAAAAATTCTAAAAATGATGGCAGCAAAAAGAAACTTTTTGTTGCTGGTCCTGGTACAGGGGTGCCTCCACAAAACCTCTGCAATTTCAGATTCCTCTTAATTGAAAAGCCCTACAAATAATTGGCAGCAAAAAGCAAATGTTTATTCCCTGGTACAGAGATGGGTCCAGAAAACCTCTGCAATTTCAGATTCCTCTTGGATGAAAAATCCTAAAAATAATTGGCAGCAAAAAGCAACTTTTTTTTGCTGGCCCCTGGTACAGGGGTGCCTGCAGAAAATCTCTGCAATTTCAGATTCTTCTTGTATGAAAAACGATAATTAAAATTGATTTTCATACAGTAGCCTTGAATTCTGCTTCCAGGAGCTTTTAAGACAAGCTCTGAAGGATACAAATATCCAAGGGAAGCACCCTTGCATGCCACAGAAATGTGTTTTTTCTAAATATGATGCAGGATTCATTTGAATTAAGAGAAAAAGATCTACCACAGAATTTCCCTCCCCCTAAATTGCATTTATACAGAGAGAATGACAACAGAGCAGAACAGAGCAAAGGCAACATTACCAAGAGCAGCTTTCTGAGCTGCAGAGACAAAATCCAGCCAATTCACTGAAACATTTCCTATTTATTGTTATTTACTCCTACTTTTATTGTTATTTATTCCTTTTTAATGTTATTTATTCTGCACTGCCTTCGTCTCTCAGCTGCTTTTCATTCATAGCACAGCATCCCAACAAAACTGACTTTGGCAACGCCTCTGGAAGGGAACTGGCAGAAGAAAATGGAATCTTTCCAAAACTTTCTCCTTAGAAAAGGAAAAAGTTCCTGAACTGAGAGATACAAAACCCCCCATTCATCCTAGCTGGGTGAAAGCTGACTGGAAATTCAACAGGACCCTTAAAATGAAACATTTTACCAACTCAGGCCCACAAGAAAGGTGAACAAAATATATTTACAAAAGAGCAGATATTTTGTTTGTAAGGCAGAAACATTTTATGATTTCCACCCCCAAATGAAGCTGAAGTTCAGAGAAACTTGTTGCATTTTTGATGTTTATAGACCCCCAGCACAGATGTGTCTCAGGACAAACATTTAATATTAATATTAGAGCTTTTTATTTTATATCAGGGGGACTTGGGTTGTCCTTGCTCCTGTTCTCCCCCTGCCCAACCACAGAGGGTTTGAGATGATCCAGTGGAGTTGACAGAATTCCTTATGGAATAAGGAATTATGAAATCACTTTGGGATGCTCTGGACAATGCTTTAGAGAACAGCAAAAGTTTATCTGCTTAACTCAAGGGAAAGCATGGAAGGGTTTGGGTTGGGAGGGACCTTAAATCTCATCCGTGGCAGGGACACCTCCCACTGTCCCAGGCTGCTCCAGCCCCAGTGTCCAACCTGGCCTTGGGCACTGCCAGGGATCCAGGGGCAGCCCCAGCTGCTCTGGGAATTCCAGCCCAGCCCCTGCCCACCCTGCCAGGGAAGGATTTTGTCCCAACATCCCACCTAAACCTGTAATTTTTCAGTCTGAAGCCATTCCCTGTGTGCTGTCCCTGCATGCCCTGGAAATTGTCTCTCTCCAGCTTTCCTGGGGCTCCTTCAGGCCCTGCAAGGCCACCCTGAGCTCAGCCCAAAGCTTCTCCTGTGCAGGTGAACAATGCCAGCTGTGCCAGCCTTTCCTCCCAGCAGAGCTGCTCCAGCCCTTGGAGCATCCTCACAGTCCATGTTTTTATCATCCTTCCCTTTCCTGCCAAGATGGAAGGGAGAGAGAGACACAAACTTGGCAACCCCAGCTCCACTCTCCCCTTTGGCACAGCCCCATTCCATGGGAACCCAGGCACCTCCATTATTTCATGGTGACCTTTCCTTTCCTTTTTCCTTTCCTTTCCTTTCCTTTCCTTTCCTTTCCTTTCCTTTCCTTTCCTTTCCTTTCCTTTCCTTTCCTTTCCTTTCCTTTCCTTTCCTTTCCTTTCCTTTCCTTTCCTTTCTTTTCTTTTTCCTTTCCTTTCCTTTCTTTCCTTTCCTTTCCTTTCCTTTCCTTTCCTTTCCTTTCCTTCTCTTTCCTTTCCTTTCCTTTCCTTTCCTTTCCTTTCCTTTCCTTTCCTTTCCTTTCCTTTCCTTTCCTTTCCTTTCCTTTCCTTTCCTTTCCTTTCCTTTCCTTTCCTTTTTCCTTTCCTTTCCTTTCCTTCCTTTCCTTTCCTTTCCTTTCCTTTCCTTTCCTTTCCTTTCCTTTCCTTTCCTTGAAATTTCCTTGAAATTTCCTTGAAATTTCCTTGAAATTTCCTTGAAATTTCCTTTCCTTGAAATTTCCTTTCCTTGAAATTTCCTTTCCTTTCCTTGAAATTTCCTTTCCTTGAAATTTCCTTTCCTTGAAATTTCCTTTCCTTTCCTTGAAATTTCCTTTCCTTTCCTTGAAATTTCCTTTCCTTGAAATTTCCTTTCCTTGAAATTTCCTTTCCTTGAAATTTCCTTTTTCCTTTCCTTTCCTTGAAATTTCCTTTCCTTTCCTTGAAATTTCCTTTCCTTTCCTTGAAATTTCCTTTCCTTGAAATTTCCTTTCCTTGAAATTTCCTTTCCTTGAAGTTCCTTTCCTTTCCTTGAAATTTCCTTTCCTTGAAATTTCCTTTCCTTGAAATTTCCTTTCCTTGAAATTTCCTTTCCTTGAAATTTCCTTTCCTTTCCTTGAAATTTCCTTTCCTTGAAATTTCCTTTCCTTGAAATTTCCTTGCAATTTCCTTTCCTTTCCTTGAAATTTCCTTTCCTTTCCTTGAAATTTCCTTTCCTTTCCTTGCCTTGCCTTGAAATTTCCTTTCCTTGAAATTTCCTATCCTTTCCTTGAAATTCCCTTCCCTTCCTTCCCCTTCCCCTTCCCCTATCCATCCCCAACAGGATAAAACCTTCAGGAGAGCCCACAAAGATGCATTTAAATGAAATTTAGTTCAAAACTGAATTTTCATCCCTGGTTTTATTCCAGCAGGGACAATGCAATGGATTGAACTCTACAAGTTGTGCCACCAGTAAGGCAGAAGGGTGAAAATGAGGGTAAATTTTGGGTTTTTTGCCTTTTATTTATTTAGTTTCCCCTCAGTCTCTGAGAAGATTGGACACCTGATATCCAGGGATGTTTTGTAAAGAAAGGCACAGCTGTTCAGTCATGTGGGAGATTTTTTTTTTCTCAACACCTGAAACAAAATTTAAATAAATCGACATTAAAAACCTCCTCTCCTCTTTGCAGAGCTGTGTATCTTCTTAATCAGTCATAGGCAAGACCTGTGGATCCCCAATTCCCCAAAATCCAGATTTTAGCCCCAAAACCCCACTATTGATGGTTTGATTTTGCTCCCAAGTTGAAGGAAAGGTCCCCACGGTGAAGCAGCAGTGACAGAAAAGCCAAGATTGAGTTTCACCCCTGCAAGTTCTCCTTGAACAAACAATTCAGATTCCTCTTGTATGAAAAATGTTAAATAAAGTTCATTTTCATACAGCCCCCCCTTGGCCTCCCCATAACTGTGGGGTCTGCAGAGAAATCAAATTAATCCAATCTTTGCCCAAGGTTTACATCCTTGAATTTGTGTTTTCTCAGGGCGTTTTCCAGGAGTTTTCCTTGATCCTGAAGGGATTTGGGCACCCTTGACAAGGCACTGAATTAATCCTTCCATCAGATGATCCCAAACGTGGCCTTCACTCTGTGGCAGGTGGAATTCCAGATGAAATTGCTCCCTCAGGAAGCAAAAAGGGTGGAAAATACACAGAAAAAAAAAAAGATTGAAGTCAATCCTTCAATGTCTGGAATGGGATTAGAGGAGTGACAAAAGGGTAAACACATCTTTGTGCCTGCTGGTCATCAAATGATGATTTAATGGAAATTAAATCATTAATTAAAATTAATAAAAGGATCATGGCAGGGTTGGGAAACCACAAACAAAACCCCAAAACTTCACTAATAACTTAAAACTCGTTATCAAATAATGATTTAATGGAAATTAAATCATTAATTAAAATCAATAAAGGGACAGGATCGTGGCAGGGTTGGGAAACAGCAACAAACAAACCCCCAAAACTTCATTAACAACTTAAAACTGGATATCAAATCATGACTTAATGGAAATGAAATCATTATTTAAAATTAATAAAAGGACAGGGTTGTGGCAGGGCCAAGAAACAACAGCAAATAAAACCTCAAAACTTCATTAATAACTTAAAAATGGTTTTATATCATGACTTAATGGAAATTAAATCATTAATTGAAATAAATAAAAGGACAGGATTGTGGCAGGGTTGGGAAACAACAACAAACAAAAACCCCAAACTTCATTAATAACTTAAAACTAGTTATCAAACCATGATTTAATGGAAATTAAATCATTAATTAAAATCAATAAAGGGACAGGATCAGGCAGGGCTAAGAAATAACAGCAAACTAAACCTCAAAACTTCATTAATAACTTTAAATTACCACACAAATCAATTCTAAATTAGACAAAATTCATTTTTATACAATGCCAATACAGCTAAAATTCAGAATTTCAAAGTGAAAGGTTGAAAAGTTTTTTTTCCCTTCAATAAGGAGGGGTTTTAATCCCACCTGGAATAATGAACAAGGAGATTTTTCCTCCAAATTGAGGCAGAAAACCCAACCAACCACAGATTTATATTTACTCCAAAGTGATTTTTACCAAGTCTTAAAACATTCCAGAGCAGCTGATGATAATTTTGACAGATTTCTAAAGAATTGGCAAATTTTCCAGGCAAATTCTCAAAAATTTATTCATCTTTTAATGAAATAATAACATTTTAAACTCAATTCTCTGCTGAAGTTGGTTACAGGCTTAATAAATAATGAGGTTCTATTCACTGGGTTTTAAAATAGACCTAAATAACATCGAGTCCTGGAGATAACTGAATTTGTGACACTTGGGAGAAAGGAAATAAACAAAAATAATTAAAATTCACTGTTTATAAAACATCTGAGCCACTTAACCTTGGGTTTTAACAGCATGGACTTGTCATTTCCTCTATTCCAGCTATTCCCTTGAACTTTGCTGTCAGTATTTTCTCAAAAATAAGTTTAAAGAAGTAATTTCAAGACTTGTTTCAGCAAATCTTCTCAACCCACCTTTATTATTTTTGGTAACTCAGTAAATCTGATATTTTGGGGGGTGGGGGATCAACAGATCTGGCTGAATAAAGAAGTGGGTGAAGGAAAAGGGAGCATTTATCACCTCAGCCCAGGAGAAACCTCCCAGCACCACAGGAAAATTGCGAAGATGGAAAAAACAGCCACATTTTATTAATATTTACCAAGGCAAATTATATCTTTACAATGCAAACACTTCCAGTTAATAATTAAAAAAGATCCTCAAGTGTTTGACTGGCAAAACACATTTTCTCTCCCTGAATTCAAAGAGAAATAGAATTAAACTCTGCCTAAAAACTGCTTTTTTTCCCTCTCAGAGGGGAATTCCAAGCAGAAAGCTGCAAGTAACAGAACACTTGTCAAGCCACTTTTTTAACTTTTAAAGAATAACCAGATAAATTATTGGGGCATAATTGTCAGAGCAATGCAGGTTATTAAGGTGCATAATAATAATAATAATGAATTTAATGAGAAATTCTGGCCAAAAAAAAAAAAGCTGGAGGAGTTTTTATCTTTAGCTTGGAGAGGTTTTAATTATTTAAAAATAAAACTCTGGAAGTTTTATTAATCTTTTGTCCAAATAGATTTTAATAACAACTATCTGCTGCTGCAGATGCCTTTTTCAGGGAGGAAGAACATCCTGTTGACTTCACTGATGGGAATATCTCTCAGGGCTGGAATTGCCTCCTCCTGAAATTTCTTCTGCTGCTGCTTTTTTGCAAAGTTATCTACAAAAGATAAGGAGAACATTTCATGGCTTCCAGGTCCTTTTTTTTCCCCCAGAATATTATGTAATTTTATAATGCAACACTACAAATTTAGCTACTTGAAAGGATGTAAACCCCACCAGGACTTCAAAAAAAATCAGACTTAAAGGCTTAAAATTTGAGTTTTATTTAAAGGATTAAAATTTGGGCTTTGTTTAAAGGATTAAAAGTTGGGCTTTATTTAAAGGATTAAAAGTTGGGGTTTATTTAAATGCCTAAATTTTGGTTTTATTTAAAGGCTTAAAATTGGATTTTATTCTCTACAGATTTCCAGAATTCTCAGTGAGGAATCAAACTTTTCAAAAAGCAATAAAATTACCTGTGATGGTGTGAGTGGAGTTGAGTGGAGCTGTGCTCATCATGTTAATCCCAAAAAGCAAAACATAACCAATTCCCACAGACACCAGGAGATAAACTGGCAGAGCAACTGCCCAATACCTGAGGAAAGGGATTTGAAATTTGACATTTAGTAACAAATGCTTAATAATAAATCAGTTTTAATGTTGGTTTTTTTATCTGTGATGAATTTCTCCAAGAGGAAAAAATAAACAACACCTCTGATTATGGATCCTGACTCCACTGGAGCCACTGACAAACCATCAGATAAATTCCTTTAAAAAGGTGTTGATTTTTTAATTGTGGCCTAAAGTTTACTGTATTTCCACCAGCAAACTTCCTAAAAGCAAAATGTCCCATTTATCCTAAAACATCCCAATATTATTTATTTCATGGCACAACAAAACACTTTCACCATAGCTACATAACAAAATGCTTCAGAAACGTTACAGCCCTTTATCATCAGGGAAAAATGGATTTAATGCAAGGCCATTATTTAAAAAGAAAAGGTTTTTTATTTGAAAATAATTAAGGAATTTAATTGGCTGAACTTACTTTTGAGGCCAGTATGTCAGTCCCAGGGAGAAGAGCCAAGTCTCAGGAACGTAAGCCCAGATAAGGTACAAAACTGCACAACACAATTAAAAAGTCACCATAAGGCTGATGGTGTTTTACACTTCTTAAAGTTTGCTTTTATTTAATCCAAAATACCTCTCCCAAAAGATTGCAGAATTTGCCTCTCACACACAAACCCTGCCAAGTCCCTGGGATCAGTTTTTATATTTAACATTTAATTCCTGATTTCCTCTGAAGGCAGACAAGAATTTATTCCAATTTAAACTGCAGAAGAATAAAGAAAAAACCAACATAACCACCCCCAAACACCTCAATAAAAAGAAGCCAAAGGAATCTGAACAGAAAAAATATTAGAGCAGAAAATGATCTCATAGAGGACATTTAATGGGAACAAAATCGGGTGGAATTGCAGTGTTTGGATGGAACTGTAATGAAAAAATATTGAAAATCCTTCCTGATTCTTCCTGGGAGGGGAGCTGAGCCCAACTCCCCTCGTTTCTCACTGCCCGAGGGTGCCAAAGACCCACAGCAGGATCCTGCACTGATGGATATTTGCAGCACCTTTCTTTGGGTTAGAAAAGTGTTTTGTACCCTCCCAAACCCTGGATCCCCAGTGACACGAGGAACCCATCACACCAGCACAGAAAAGCTGATGGAACCCAAAACATTTTCCGTTGCTGTTGGTCAGATTGACTTAATTTTTTTTTTTTTTTTTTTTTCAGTGTTTTGGTGGGGAAGGTAAGACCCAGCTCTGCTGGGAGGAAAGGCTGGCACAGCTGGCATTGTTCACCTGCACAGGAGAAGCTTTGGGCTGAGCTCAGGGTGGCCTTGCAGGGCCTGGAGGAGCCCCAGGAAAGCTGGAGAGAGACAATTTCCAGGGCATGCAGGGACAGCACACAGGGAATGGCTCCCAGTGCCAGAGGGCAGGGCTGGATGGGAATTAGGAATTGCTCCCTGGGATGGAATTCCCAGAGCAGCTGTGGCTGCCCCTGGATCCCTGGCAGTGCCCAAGGCCAGGTTGGACACTGGGGCTTGGAGCAGCCTGGCACAGTGGGAGGTGTCCCTGCCATGGGATGAACTTAAAGGTCCCTCCCAACCCAAACCATTCCATGATTTCCCTTGAGTTAACCAAATAAACTTTTGCTGTTCTCTAAAGCATTGTCCAGACCATCCCAAAGTAACACCACAACAACCTTCAGTGCTTGGTAAATGTGAAAATGTGTGTGATTCGAGTCAAAAACGGATTAAAACGTGAACGCAGCAAAGCAGCACCCCGGGGGGACGGATCCGGCTGTGCGATACTCACTGAAGCCAAACCACGAGCCCAAAAAAAGCGCAAATCCATAAATTGCCCTTTCTGGCAGCGGGGCCGGAGAGTTCTCAACCATCCCGGGCTCTTCCCTTTAACTTGGCGGGGAGGGTGGAGATTTCCGGGGAGCTCCTTGGGGGGACCCGCGGCTGCGGGGGCCGTACCCCTCCCTCCCTCCCTCCCTGGGACAGGAGGAGGAGGAAGGAAGGAAGGGAGGGAGGAAGGGAGATAGGGAGGAAGGGAGGAAGGCGCTCCCTACCCCCGCTCTCGCCTCCGCGCCGCCCGCATCCGGCCACGCGGGCAGGCGCACGGCCCGCGGATTGGCCACTGCCCGCGACGTCAGAGGGCGGGCGACCAATGGGCGGTGCGTCCGGCGGGCGGGGCGCGCTGGGGCGGCGGGAGCGGCGCAGCGGCAGCAGCGGATCGGGATCGGGATCAGGATCGGGATCGGGATCGGGATCGGGATCGGGATCGGGATCGGGATCGGAGCCGGAGCCCGAGCCGGAGCCCGAGCCCGAGCCGGAGCCCGAGCCCGAGCCGGAGCCGGAGCCGGAGCCGGAGCCGGAGCCGGAGCCGGACCGGTGCGTGCGCGATGCGCGGATGGATGCAGGGAGGGAGGGAGGGAGCGGTGGCTGCTCGGCCGCCTTCCCCCGCGCCTCGCCCGGCCCGGAGCCGCCGCTCGCTGCCCGGTCTGTGCCCGGTGCCGTGACGGGCGCTCCCGGCCCGCCCTGGGCGGAGCGCGGTGCCGTGAGTCTCTCCGGGCTCTGGCAGTCCGTGCCGGCCGGATAAGGCACGTGAGCGGCCAGCCCGGGCCGTTCCGGGATCGGATGGCGGCGGAGGGGGGAGCCCGGGAGCTGCCGGGACGGGGCGGGGTGTTCGGCGTCCCGGGATGGAGCCGCGATTCCCGGGGAGCAGCCGCGATTCCCGGGGTGCAGCCGCGATTCCCGGGGAGCAGCCGTGAGTTCCGGGGTGCAGCCGTGATTCCCGGGGTTTCAGCCGTGATTCCTGGTGGTGCAGGTGCAATTCCCGGGATGGAGCCGTGATTCCCGAAGGTTCAGCCGCGATTCCCGGGATGCAGCCGTGATCGTGGGGATGTAGTCGCAATTCCCGGGATGTAGCCGCGATTCCCGGGGTGCATCCGTGATTCCTGGGGTGCAGCCGGGGTGCAGCTGCAATTCCTGGGGTTCAGCCACGATTCCCGGGGGTTCATCTGTGATTCCCGAGGTGCAGCCGCGATTTCGGGGGTGCAGCCGCGATTCCCGGGATGTAGTTGTGATTCCCGGGATGTAGTTGTGATTCCCGGGATGCAGCCGCGATTCCCGGGATGCAGGCGCGATTCCCGGGATGCAGGCGCGATTCCCGGGGTGTAGCCGGGGTACCGCCGCGATTCCCGGGGATTCAGCCGCAATCGCGGGGTGCCGCCGGGATTCCTGGGGTGCAACCGAGGTGCAGCCGGGATTCCCGGGGTGCAGCCGGGATTCCCGGGGTGCAGCCGCGATTCCCGGGGTGCAGCCGGGATTTCCGGGATGCAGCCGCCATTCCCGGGATGTGCCCGTGAATGCCGGGCCGCTGCTCCTCGGCCCAGCAGGGATAACGTGCCGCAGCTCCTGTTGCACGGTTTTCCCGGTCCCAGCACAGTGAGGTTTAGCGGTGAGATCCTTGGAAGTGTTGACATCTATCATGTTTGTGTTTCTGGTGTTTCTCACCCTCTGTTTCTCTCAGGGTAATGTGCCATGGCTGATCCTCTCTCCAAATCCGACCTCGTTGCAGCCTTGGCACTCTTTGCTGGTGATCCAACCTACTTTCAGCTGGTGAGTGCGGTTGGAGCTCTGTGGGAAACTGTAACCCTGATTTTTTGAGATTTTCTAAGCCTTCTGATGTTTGCATTCTTGTAAGGAACTTTCTCACACACTTTATGTAAATAACTTATTGTTTTGCGTTCTTTTCTGGAGGAGGAGAAATTTGGTTTGTCCAGTGTCACTGGAGATGTGGCACTGTCACCTTGCAACCCACTGTCACTTTTGGAAATCTATAAATGTTGCAGTCAGAAATTAAAAAGTCTTTTTTTACCTTGAAAAGAGCAGCATGTTATTTCGTGTCCTATAGTGACAGGGAACTTGCAGGATGTTCCAGGGGGGTTTTTTACCCAAATCTGGCCCTGGCACAGGGTGCCCAGAGCAGCTGTGGCTGCCCCTGGATCCCTGGCAGTGCCCAAGGCCAGGTTGGACACTGGGGCTTGGAGCAGCCTGGGACAGTGGGAGGTGTCCCTGCCATGGCAGGGGTGGGATGGGATTATATTTAAATTCCCTTCCAACCAAAATCATTCTGGGATTCTCTGATCAGATCTGCAGAGTCATTCCCAGTGCTGATGAACTCAAGCTGCTGTCCAGATACCTCCCACTGGCCATGATTTCCTTACAAAAACCCCAAAAGTGGGGCAGGGCCAGAGTCTGTGTCCCCTGCCAGCAGCAGGGGGACACTGCTGAGTGCAGCTCCAGTCACACAACCTGCCCAGCCTCCTGGTCCTGTGGCCATTCCTGGGCTGCTGCAGCTCAGCCTGACACATCAGGGCCTGTCCCTGCAGGGAATCCAGCTCTGGGGCCCTGGGAATCCAGCTCTGGGGCCCTGGGAATCCAGCTCTGGGGCCCTGGGAATTCAGCTCTGGGGCCCCGGGAATCCAGCTCTGGGGCCCTGGGAATTCAGCTCTGGGGCCCTGGGAATCCAGCTCTGGGGCCCTGGGAATCCAGCTCTGGGGCCCTGGGAATCCAGCTCTGGGCTGAAATCTTTTGGCCCGTGGGATTTCAGCACTTGGCCTGTGGGATTTCAGCTCTTGGTTCCTGAGATTTCAGTTCTTAGCTTGTGGGATTTCGGCTCTGGCTTCCTGGGATTTCAGCTCTGGGGTTCTGGGATTTCAGCTCTTGGCCTTTTGGGATTTCAGCTCTTGGCTTTTTGGGATTTCAGCTCTTGGCCTTTTGGGATTTCAGCTCTTGGCTTTTTGGGATTTCAGCTCTGGGTTCCTGGGATTTCAGCTCTTGGCCTTTTGGGATTTCAGCTCTTGGCCTTTTGGGATTTCAGCTCTGGGCTCCTGGGATTTCAGCTCTTGGCCTGTGGGATTTCAGCTCTGGCTTTCTGGGATTTCAGCTCCGGGTTTCTGGGATTTCAGCTCTTGGCCTGTGGAATTTCAGCTCTTGGCCCCTGGGATTTCCCCTTTGGGTTCCTGGGATTTGAGCTGTTGTTTCCTGGGATTTCATCTCTGGGTTCCTGGGATTTCAGCTCTTGGCCTGTGGGATTTCAGCCCTGGCCTTCTGGGATTTCAGCTCTTGTTTCCTGGAGTTTCATCTCTTGGTCCCTGAGATTTCAGCTGTTGGTCTTGTGGGATTTCCCCTTTGGGTTCCTGGGATTTGAGCTGTTGTTTCCTGGGATTTCATCTCTGGGTTCCTGGGATTTCAGCTCTTGGCCTGTGGGATTTCAGCCCTGGGGTTCTGGGATTTCAGCTCTTCTTTCCTGGGGTTTCATCTCTCGGTCCCTGTGATTTCAGCTCTTGGCCTTGTGGGATTTCATCTCTGGGTTTCTGGGATTTCAGCTCTTGGCCTTGTGGGATTTCAGCTCTTGGCCCCTGGGATTTCCCCTTTGGGTTCCTGGGATTTGAGCTGTTGTTTCCTGGGATTTCATCTCTGGGTTCCTGGGATTTCAGCTCTTGGCCCATGGGATTTCAGCTCTTGGTTCCTGGTGTTTCAGCTCTGGGCCTTGTGGGATTTTTGCTTTTATTACCTGGGATTTCAGCTCTTTGCCTGTGGGATTTCAGCTCTTGGCCCCTGGTTCAGCTCTTGACCTGTGGAATTTCAGCTCCTGGTTCCTGGGTTTTCAGCTCTTGGTTGCTGGGATTTCAGCTCTTTTAATTATTATTATTTTTCTCATTCCTCCTTTGAAGGGTTTGATGTGAATTTTTATGCCTGTGATTCCATTCAGAATTTATTTCTACCAGTGAAGAATTTTTTGGGTGTTTGCTGCTGCCAAAACAAAGCTCTTTAAGAGCGCTCAGATGTCTTTCAAATTGAGCTGATTTTTAAATCACAGTTGATTTTTTTTCTCCTCTTTTTTATTGTGTGTCCTGGCCTGTTAAATCCATGAATTTGATGATTTCTGCATTTCTGTGAAATGGTAATGCAGCATTTCCTGTGATACAGAGTGTTCATTAAATCACTCATTTATGATGTTTGCAAAAATAACAGACTTTGTAGGGATCTATAAATCAGAATAAATAATTTCTTTTTCAGCTTGAGGTGCTCAGGTGGGGTTAAACTCCTTAAAAGCAACATGAAATACTAGATCAACTCCCTTTACTTTGCTACAGGTGGTTTTGTTTAAATACACATTCACTGTTGAAATGTAATTACTATTTTTGAATTTTTTTAAAAAACTTGTGTTTCCTTCTTAAACCTTTGAGTTTAGTCAGGTCCTCTTGAACATGATTTTGCTGCCTGATTTTTTGAATCATGAATTCCTAGAATCCTCTTCTAGTGTGATTGAAAATATTGTATAAATGAGTAAAGCTTTTCCTGTCCATTCATAACCATTAACCTGTGGCCATTTTTAATGGGGATGCAGGTAAATATTCTTTTTTTTTTCTTCAAACAAAATGCTTTCTTTGTTCCTGGCTTGGTTTTCTTTCTTTGCTCTTGGCTGTTTAATGTAATAAATTGTAAATATATAAATATATTATATATAAACATGTAAATAATGTGTTTATCCTTAGGATCATGGAACCTTTGGACAGAAAGTGCCACCTAATCCTAAAACAGGTATGGAAATTAAACCAATATTCTTCCATTTCTTGGATCTTTGGGTTGCTATTTAATTTTATTTTTCCTTATTTTGCCTGAAAATTGGTTCATTATTATTTTTTAGCAGAAGCATTGTTCTATTCTGTTACCCTGGAGCAATTCTCATCCGTTTTTCCTAATATAACTTAAATATTCAGTAATATTTACATAAATGCAGGCAATGAATGCTGTGAGGGTGGAGATTCAAGGCTGGTGGTTTTAGCTGTGTAGGTCTAAAAACAATTTCCATTTATTGGGTTTTTTTTTTTGCAGGGAAGGTTTTGCAGTAATAATTAACCAAAAATTCCCAGTTGCAGAAAAACAGATGGCTCAAATTCAAAATTATATTTTCTGCAGCACCCCGTGATTTGTGGGAATAAAGAAATAAACAGTTGTGGAAAGGGAATTTTTTGTGTGTTTTTTTGTGGGGCTTTTTCTGTATTTTTTGTGTGTGGTTTTTTTTTGGTGGGTGTTTTTGTGTGGTTTTTTGGTGTATTTTCTTTCTTGAAATTTTTTTTTTAATTTTTTGGTAATTTTTTTTGCGTAATTTTTTGCGTAATATTTTTTGTGCAATTTTTTTGCGTAATTTTTTTGTGTATTTTTTGTGGGTTTTCCCCTGTCTTGTCTTTTCCCTTGTCTTTGTCCTTTTCCCTCTCTTTTCCTTGTCCTTTCTCCTTGTCCTTTCTCCTTGTCCTTTCTCCTTGTCCTTTCTCCTTGTCCTTTCTCCTTGTCCTCTTTCCCTCTCTCTTTCCCTCTCTCTTTCCCTCTCTTTTTCCTTTATTTTTCCTTTATTTTTTCCTCTCCTTTCCCCGTCTTTTCCCCCGTCTTTTCCCCCTCTCCTTTTCCCCCTCTCCTTTTCCCCTCTCCTTTCCCCCTCTCCTTTTCCCCCTCTCCTTTTCCCCCTCTCCTTTTCCCCTCTGCTTTTTCCCCTCTCCTTTTTCCCCTCTCCTTTTCCCCCTCTCCTTTTTTCCCTCCTCTTTTTTTTTCCCTCCTCTTTTTCCCCTCCTCTTTTCCCCTCCCCTTTTCCCCTCCCCTTTTTCCCCTCCCTTTTTCCCCTCCCTTTTTCCCCTCCCTTTTCCCCTCCCTTTTTCCCCTCCCTTTTTTCCCCTCTCTTTTCCTGCCTTTTCCCAACTCTCAGGTGAGGCTGCTCTCCTCTGAGAGTACCTGAAGCCACCCCAATAAACTTTGAATTTCCTCCAGATGACTTGAAGCCACCTCAATGCCCCCATTTAATTTTTAATTTTTAATTAAATTTTTTAATTTTAACATCCCTCCCTGTTCCATCCAGATTCTGGGAATTGCAGGATGCAATTTTGAGGACAAACCCTGCTGGTTTTGTGCCCTCTTGCCCTTGTTAATTCAGTTATTCTTGTCCAGAATAATTCATGGATACAGGTGGGAGATGCTGATGTTTTCCTGGAAAAGAACATTCCCTTCCAGCCCAGCATGGAGAGGCTGCATTTATCCATTTTTATTTTAATTTATCCATTTTTATCTTAATTTATCCATTCAGAACACAGGGATGCAAAAACTTCCAGCAGCTCCCTATCCATAATTCCATAAAAATCCCCTCTCAAAACCCCCCTCAATTACCAGGTGAGTTCAGAGTGTTCAGATTCCCTTGCTTGGGTTTGGCAGGAAATCGTGGAAATCATCCTGGATTTTAATTATTGGCACTTTGGAATGCCTGAATTCATCCTTGATTTTAATATTTATTGGTACTGTGGAATGCCTGAAGTAATGATTTATTTTAATATTTATTGGCACTTTGGAATGCCTGCATTAATCCTTTCTTTTAATATTTATTGGCACTTTGGAATTCCTGAAATAATGGTTGATTTTAAATGTATTGGCACTTCAGGATGCCTGAAATAATAATGATTTTAATGCTTTTTGGTACTTTGGAATTCCTGAAATAATAATTGATTTTGATGCTTTTTGGTACTTTGAAGTAATCCTTGATTTTAATATTTATTGGTACTTTGGAATGCCTGAATTAATCTTTTCTTTTAATACTTATTGGTACTTTGGAATGTCTGAAATAATGATTGATTTTAATGTTTTTTGGCATGTTGGAATGCCTGAATTCATCCTTTATTTTAGTGTTTATTGGCACCTTGGAATTTCTTGAAGTAATGATTGATTTTAATGCTTATTGGTACTTTATAATGCCTGAATTCACCCTTTATTTTAATATTTATTGGTACTTTATAATGCCTGAAGCAATGATTGATTTTAATATTTATTGGTACTTTATAATGCCTGAAACAATGATTGATTTTAATGTTTATTGGCACTTTGGAATGCCTGAATTCACCCTTCATTTTAGTGCTTATTGGCACTTTGGAATTAATGAAATAATGATTGATTTTAATGCTTATTGGTACTTTATAATGCCTGAATTCACCCTTTATTTTAATATTTATTGGCACTTTATAATGCCCAAAATAATGATTGATTTTAATGTTTATTGGCACTTTGGAGTGCTTGAATTCATCCTTTATTTTAATATTTATTGGTATTTGTATACCAATATATTTAATTTTATTAAATATATTTCATTATTATTATATTTATTTATATTTATTTTAATATTTATTGATATTTATTTTGTGTTTATAATGCCTAAAAGAATGATTGATTTTAATATTTATTGGTACTTTATAAAGCCTGAATTCACCTTTCATTTTAATGCTTATTGGCACTTTGGAATGCCTGAATTCATCCTTTATTTTAATATTTATTGGTATTTATATATCAATATATTTAATTTTATTAAATGTATTTATTCATTCTTTTATTTATTTATTTATTTTAATATTTATTGGTATTTATTTGGTATTTCTAATGCCTGAAATAATGATTGATTTCCATATTTATTGGCACTTTGGAATGCCTGAATTCATCCTTTATTTTAATATTTATTGGTATTTGTATACCAATATATTTAATTTTATTAAATATATTTATTAAATATTTAATTAATTTATTTATTAAAATATTTATTGGTATTTATTTTGTATTTATAATGCCTAAAAGAATGATTGATTTTCATGTTCTTTAGTACTTTGGAATGCCTGAATTGTGCCCTGCAATTCCCATTTTTTTTGTTTGCCCTTCCAGGAGTTGATCCCTGTGAGGTGTGGTGCAGCCAGCCCGTGGAAAAATTAAGGGAAATTTGCAACGTGATCAAAATCAGGATTTTTTGGTGTGCTCTCTTCACCAGGGAAAGCACTTCCTTTGTGGATACTTTTTGGTGAGTATCCACATTTTCCAAGGGCATTTCCCTGCAAATCTTCCCACTTTTCCAAGGGTATTTCCCTCCAAATCTTCCCAAATTTCCTTGTTCCTGTGAAAATTCCATGGGTGCTTCCAGTAAGGCTCCAGCTGGTGCAGAAATGTTGGACTTGGTTGAGGTCAGAAGTTCTTGAATCCATAGGAAAAAAATTAAAAAATTAAGATTGACTTTCTGAAGTTTGGGATCTTGGGATTCTGGAGTTTGGAATCTTGGGGATTCTGGAGTTTGGAATCTTTGGGAATCTGAAGTTTGGGATCTTTGGGATTTTGGAGTTTTGGGATCTTTGGTTATTTTGGAGTTTGGGATCTTTGGTTATTTTGGAGTTTGGGATCTTTGGGGATTTTGGAGTTTGGAATCTTTGGGACTGTGGAGTTTGGAATCTTTGGGATTGTGGACTTTTGGGATCTTTGGTTATTTTGGAGTTTGGGATCTTTGGGGATTGTAGAGTTTGGAATCTTATGGAATTTTGGAGTTTGGAACCTCTGGGATTCTGGAGTTTGGAATCTTTGGGGGATTCTGGACTTTGGAACCTTTGTGGATTTTAGAATTTGGAATCTTTGGGATTTTGGAGTTTGGAACCTTTGGGGATTTTGGAGTTTGGGATCTTTGGGATTTTGGACTGGAACCTTTGGGGATTGTGGAGTTTGGAACCTTTGGGATTCTGGAGTTTGGAATCTTTGGGGAATCTGGAGTTTGGAATTTTCGAGATTCTGGAGTTTGGAACCTTTGGGATTTTGGAGTTTGGAATCTTTGGGGGGTTTGGAGTTTGGAATCTCTGGCATTTTGGAGTATGGAATTTTTGAGATTCTGCAGTTTGGAATCTTTTGGATTTTTGGAGTTTGGAATCTTTGGGGATTTTGGAGTTTGGAATCTTTGGGATTTTGGAGTTTGGAATCTTTGGAATTTTGGAGTTTGGAACCTTTGGGGATTTTGGAGTTTGGGACCTTTGGGAATCTGGAGTATTGGAATCTTGGGGAATCTGGAGTTTGGAATCTTTGGGATTCTGGTGTTTGGAATCTTTGAAGATTTTGGAGTTTGGAGTCTCTGGGATTTTGGAGTTTTGGATCTTTGGGAATCTGGAGTTTGGAATCTTTGGGTTTTGGAGTTTGGAACCTTTGGGATTCTGGAGTTTGGAATCTTGATGATTTTGGAATTTGGAATCTTTGGGATTTTGGATTTTGGAACCTTTGGGGAGGCTGGAATCTTTGGGGAGTTTGGAATTTGGAACCTTTGGGGATTTTGGAGTTTGGAACCTTTGGGGGTCTTGGAGTTTGGAATCTTGGGGATTTTGGAGTTTTCAGTTTTTGAGATTCTACAGTTAGGAATCTTTGGGATTTTGGAGTTTTGGGATCTTTGGTTATTTTGGAGTTTGGAACCTTGGGGATTGTGGAGTTTGGAATCTTGGTGATTTTGGACTTTGGAATCTTTGGGATTTTGGATTTTAGAATCTTTGGGGAGTTTGGAATCTTTGGGGATTGTGGAGTTTGGAGTCTCTGGGTTTTTGGAGTTTGGAACCTCTGGGATTCTGGAGTTTGGAACCTCTGGGATTCTGGAGTTTGGAACCTCTGGGATTCTGGAGTTTGGAACCTCTGGGATTCTGGAGTTTGGAATCTCTGGGATTCTGGAGTTTTGGAATCTTTGGGATTTTGGAGTTTGGAATCTTTGGGAGTCTGGGAAGCTGAAATTTGGGGGATATTTCAGTATTTTTGTAGATGCTGACATTTCAAAAGCAGCAAAACCTTTCCAGCTCTTCTTTTAATTATTATTATTTTTCTCCTACCTCCTCTGAAGGGTTGGATGTGAATTTTTGAACATTCTCAGATCTAATCCCTGTAAATATTCATAATTCAGACCCTGTAACAGCTTGGTGTTTGTCTAAATAATAATTCCTTCTGTTAAATAATAATTCCTTCTGGTTTCCAACAGTCTGATGTTCCTGGACTGGGACATGAAGAAAGTCTATGAGTTCAATGTTATGGAAGACCTCGCTGATTTAATTAAAAAAGGTGTTGTGAGTACTTGATTTTAAATTTCTAAATTTTTAAAATATATGTGAATTAAATCTGTCCCTTAAGCATCATCCTGAATTAGACATTTTCCTTTTTCTGAAGTGAAGACATAATGATCAATTATTTGATAATTAAGAAATTGTGGCCTAGGCTTTATTCCAGGTGGGATAATTTAGGAAATATTTGCACTCAGAAATGAAGTTGGTGGATGACTTAAATAATTTTTTTTCCCCTCATTCAACAAATGATATTTTAAATTTGCTGTTGCTGACTTAGAAACAGAATATTGGAGAGGAGGATGTGAGGAATTTGTTCCATTTGTTGTGGGTTTTATTTTAAATTTAGGTAATAAAACATTTCTTACTTTATTTCTTGAAATTGTATGTCCAACCCCAAGCTACATATTTTATTTTATAAATTTAGGTGTATTTGATTTCATAAATCAGGTATAACATATTTCTTATTTAATTTCTCTTCATTTTCTGGGTTGTAGATCCAAGAGTAGAGTGGGTTTGGAGGAGCAAATTTTGGGATGTCTCAGCTTTGGGGTTCTTAGGGATTTAGGGAGCTGCACAAGGGCTCAAAGGGGCACAATTTCCTCAGCAGATCTCACAGGAATTCTCTCTTCTCATTTATTTTTCAACAAAAATCTGCCCCAGGGATGGTGAATTCCAGCAGAACAGGAAATGTCACTGAGCTGAACCTGAGCAGGCAGAAATTCCAATTATCTCCTCTCAGGAACTGACTTTTTAATTTGGTTTTTCTTTTATCCTTGTTCCAGAACATCCCCCATTTCATCAGTGGCATCCTGAGGATTGGGACTGGGATAGAAAATGTGAGTTTCTGGAATGGTTTGGGAGGTTCTTTTAATAATTTCAGTCATCACAAGGAAGTTTCTAAATCAAATTTGAGGGGGGTTAAATGATTTTTTAAATAATTTCAGTCATCACAAGAAAGTTTCTAAATTTTCACGGGTTTTATTTTTTAATAATTTAGAATGTTTCTAAGCAATTTCTTGAGGTTTTTTATTATTTTTCAATCATTTCAGAAGCTTCTAAAAGAAATTCCACCATTTGAATTCTTCCTGTTGCAAGTCTGCTTTGATTTTGTGACCGTGCTGTGCTGGAGATCTCCAAAAAATTCAAATATTTGTATTTATATGCTGTTGTCTGCTTAAAAATCAGCAGAACCAAAGCCCGGATAAGAGCTCCAAGGCTTTGCCGTGTAAATTCCTGAGTTTTTCTTGATTTTTCTCTGTTTTTTCCCAATTCCAACAGGGTCTGTTCCACCTTGGAGAGGCCCTGGACTGGGTCAGGTGTGTGGGGGATTCCAGCATGCTGCAGGACCTGGAGCAGATGGGGGACTTTGGCAGGGTCATCCTTGCCATGTTCTTCTCTGAGTGTGAGTATGGAGCCCCAGAAGGGCCAAAAATGAGGAAAAAAATCACTTTTCTCTTAGAAATCATGAAATTATTCCTGTTTTATTTCGATTCTGGGCTTCTCTAGTGGTAAATTATTATTATCATTATTATCATTATCATTAATATCATCAATATAATTATTATTATCATTATCATTAATATCATCAATATCATTACTATCATTACTATCATTACTATCATTACTATATAGTATATATTATTTATAGGCATATATTATTTATATACATTTATGATAGATATTGTTTATACTATATTTTATTATAATATTATATATTATTATAATATGATTATAATTAATTATTATTATAACCATCATCATTATATAATATATATTAATTATATATATATTGACATTTTATTTATAATATCTTTTATTGTAATAATAAGTCTATAATAGATATTATTTATATATTTATAATATATATTATTTCTAATATATTTAATTATAATATAATATTTAATTATAATATTATATATAATATAATAATAATAAATAAATATATAATTATAATATAATTATAATTATACTATTATTAGAATTTCTTATTATCATCGTTATTTTATAATATATTATTTATGTATATTTGGAATATGTTATTTATATTATATTTAATAATAATACATCTATAATATATTATATATTTTTATAACAAAACATTTATAAAGCATTTAATTTTAATATTATATGTAATTATAATATATTTATAATTTATTATTATTATCATTATTTTATAATATATTTGTATTTATTTATAATATAATAATGATAGTAATGATAATAATGATAGTAATTATAATAATAATGATAATGAGATAATGATAATGATAATAATAATAATAATAATAATAATAATAATAATAATAATAATAATAATAATAATAATAATAATAATAATTTGGGCTGCTCCTATTGCTGAATTTGTTGCAGGTTTTGTGGGCAGGCACGAGCAGAGCTGATTTTAGTGGGAATTTTTTTAGTGGGAATTTCTTCACTCTCTGTGTTCTCCTGAATTTTGTCTCCAGGGAAACGTTACATCACCAAGGTGGCACTGGAGGATTATGATTTAGTGGCAGAACTCAGAGCTCTGACCTGTGAGAGCTCCAGGAAGGTGAGAGAAACTCTCAGGATGTGTTTGGGGCATTTTTTGGGGGGTTTTGATTGTTAAAATAACCCCAATTATTGAAGAGAAATATTTCAAAAGCTCAAGTGTTTCATTCATAAAAAATTCTCTTTACTACATGAAATAATGACCTGTACACTGCTGAATTCAATGAGTTTATCAACTAAAGTCCTTAAATTCAGCAGTGTAAAGGTCATTATTTCATGTAAGTGGGACCAGAACAGAAATTTTAGTGGATAAATTTAGTGGATAAATTTAGTGGATAAATTTAGTGGATAAATTTTGGTGGATAAATTTTGGTGGATAAATTTTGGTGGATAAATTTTGGTGGATAAATTTTCTGTTCCTGGTCCCACTTATTTGAAATAATGATCTTTACCCTGCTGAATTTAATGAGTTTGGTGCATAAATTGTTTTTTCCTGGTCCCACAGAAGAGTGAAGCCATGAAGCAGAGAGGAAATACTGAATTTTCCCAGGGAGCCCTGGGCTCTGCCATCATGTCCTACACCAAAGCCATCGAGTTTTGGTAAGAACTGAGCTCAACTTCTTCACATTTCTCCTCATTTTGTGCAATTTTGCATCAGCCACTTGAATTAGAGGCCAAATGATACCTCGTTTTGAAAAAAGCCCTATAACCCATTTTTATTCTATTTTTTTCCTGTTTTTTTTTTCTGCTCCAAAAGTCCTTCTAGGGCTTCAAATGACCAAGAGGAAGAGGAGCAAGCCTGCAAGAAAAATAAATTATTTTAATATGGATAATTTAAATTTTAACTTTTTAAATTTTAAATGAATTCTTCTAATAATTTAAAAATAATTTTAATTCTTTAGAGTGGACAACCAAGAACAGCCACTTTGGTTGTTTGCTCTTGCAAATGCTGCCAATATTTATCATTATTTATCTTTATTCCCATGATGCAAAAGGAATAAAGAACAAATATTTCACTGCCTGTTCTTGGCAGCTCTCAGGCTTTGTTTCCTTTTGAAATCTTTGTTCAATTTCTTCCTGAAAGGCTCTGGAGACTTTCCTGGGCTCTGGAGAAGGGAGAAAGGGATGAAATGGGAATTTTTAGGGCATTTTTCCCCTTCCCTTGGAATGGCAGCAGGGTTGGTGTGTTCACCATTGGGGCTGTGCTCATGAAAATGCTGATTTTACTCCTCCTGGTGTCCCCAAAACACAGGAAAATTGATAAAATCCCACTTTCCACAAAACCTCCTTGTGCAAAGAGTTGGATTTTTCTTTTTTTTTAACTCTGTAGCTTTACAATTTACAATAATTTACAATTATGCCCTGAAAAGGATCAGGATTTTTGATTTATTTCCCCTCCCTTTTATCTACACCAATGTCTCACGACGTACAATTCAATGCAATCAATTTATTTCCAATATTCTGGGAATAAATCCATTTTAATCCCTATAAATGCCACATGGCAGGAGGGGTTTTGGTCCCAAATTCGAGCTGATTTCACCCTTCTTGCAAAATTGTAGCAAGGCCAGGAAGGGAAAAGCAGAATTTGGTAGAAAACCAGGAAATCCGGGGCTGGTGCAGAGCAGAGGAGGTCATGGGATTGCCAGGAGCTGCAGGGCTGAGCTCCTTCTTAAGAGCAGGATGAAAAGAATTTGAATTAATTGGAAGTTGCATTGATGGCCCCAAAACTTACAAATGATCCCACAATTCTAATGAACATTCCCATATAAACCCATAGGGTTTTCTGTGTGGAGTTTTTGCAGGAAAATCTCATGGAAATTCAATTTTTTCTCCTCCTTGGCAGGCAAATCTGGCAAAAATTCACTTTTTTTGCTTCTCCTTACAGTTTTCAGTAGGAATAGCTATTAATAAGTCTGAGATGACTGAGAATAATGTGAATTAATTGAAAGTTGCATTAATGGCCCCAAAACTTACAAATGATCCCACAGTTATAATGAACATTCCCATGCAAACCAATGGGGTTTTCTGTCTGGAATTTTTGCAGGCAAATCTGGTGAAAATTCAATTTTTTTTCTTCTCCTTACAGTTTTCAGTAGGAATAGCTATTATTAACTCTTGAGATGGCTGAGAATAATGTGAATTAATTGGAAGTTGCATTAATGGCCCCAAAACTTACAAATGATCCCACAGTTATAATGAACATTCCCATGCAAACCAACGGGGTTTTCTGTCTGGAATTTTTGCAGGCAAATCTGTTCATAAACTTTTTTTTTTTTCTTCTCCTTAAGGTTTTCAACAGGAATAGCCATTATTAACTCTGCACTGGCTGAGAATAATTTGAATTAATTGGAAGTTGCATTGATGGTCCCAAAAATTACAAATGGTCCCACAGTTCTAATGAACATTCCCATATAAACCCATAGGGTTTTCTGTGTGGAGTTTTTGCAGGAAAATCTCATGGAAATTCAATTTTTTCTCCTCCTTTGCAGGCAAATCTGGCAAAAAGTCACTTTTTTTGCTTCTCCTTACAGTTTTCAGTAGGAATAGCCATTATTAACTCTTGAGGTGGCTGAGAATAATGTGAATTAATTGGAAGTTGCATTAATGGCTCCAAAACTTACAAATGATCCCATAATTCTAATGAACAAATAAGCCCATGGGGTTTTCTGTGTGGAGTTTTTGCTGGAAAATCTGGGAAAAATTCAATTTTTTTTCCTTCTCCTTAGGGATTTCAGTAGAAATAACCATTATTAACCCTTCATAATCTCATTTTTTCCAAGCCCTACCAACCACCTGCTGTATGGGAACCGAGCTCTGTGCTTCATTCTCACCAGGCAATATGGGTGAGTGGCCCCTGCACTCCTGGGCTGAGCTGCTTGCAAAACAGGCAATACATTTGGAATTAATTGCATTTTTTAAAGCCTAAAATGTTGTTTCTGGTTGTGTGGCTGCAGTTGGTTGTGATTATGGATTTCTGGAAGCGTCTGTGGCCAGGTTGGGTTTGTTCTTGGAGCAGCCTGGGGTGGTGGAAGGTGGCTCTGCTCATTTTGGGGTGGAACTAGGGGAGATTTGAGGTCCTTTCCCACCTAAACCATTTCCACAGTTTGGAAAAAACCCCAAACCATTCCATAGTTTCCATATGAGCTGCTGTTTTATTCAATTTTTAATTTTTATATTCTGATTTATTAGATTTGTATTTATGTGTTTTTTAATTTTTTTTGTATTTTTTTGGTATTTTTTAGTTTTTTATTATCTGGGGTGTTGGTTTTGTTTGTTTGTTTGTTTGTTTTTGTATTATTTATTTTTACACCAGCCTGGAGATTTTTTTTAATATCTATTCTATATGTATATATAAATATATATATATACATATAAATAGATATTAATATGTGTATATTTTATATACATAAGTATTACATATAATTATAATATTTATATATATATTTTATATATTGCTATATACATTATATGTAGCAATATATATATATAAATATATATATATATATAAAAATATATATATATAATGTATAAAGCTATAAATAATAAATTTCTCTTCTTTCCCCTCCCTTCTCTCAGGAGAGCTGTACTGGATGGAAAAAGAGCCATAGTTCTCAAGCCTGACTGGCCAAAGGTTGGTTTCTTGCATGTTCTAAAATCATATTGTTCTTTTTTTTTGGCATTTTAGAGCAAGATGAGAACCCAGAGCTGATTTTTAATGAATGGACACAGAGCTCTGTGGGCTGAGGATTCTGCCAAGCGCGTTTTGTTTGGGTTTTTAGGTTTAAAATGTTATTTTGAGGTGCCTGTCTGTGCTGGTCCAAGTGCTTGGCATGTGTAAAGGCAGAAGAAAATGTTTATTATGCTGGGAGTTATCAGAATGCTTTAAAAAATACATTTAGATACATAGAAATATCCTGGTTAATGGCCAACAGGTATTTCCCAATATTCCTGGCCTGAAGGAGAGTAAATTACAGATACTGACAACATTGCAAAGTAGCTGAGATTAGAGAAGAAAAAGCAAATTTGTTCTTTTCCAAAGCAGAGAAAGCAAAAAAAAAAAAAACCCAAATTTCCTTTTTTCCCAGTGACTTATCCCTGTTTCAGTTAAAATCAGATTTTTCATCAGCTGAGAGCACCTCACTTGCTGGATTTTACAAAATTTGCTTTTTGCCACTACTGCAGCAGGATCGCCCATTAACTCCTCCTCTCCTTGGTGTGGCTAAAACCTTAAAATCCTGATTTATTTTATTGTTTTATTTTGTCCTAGGGTCACCACCACTACTGCAAAGCCCTGGCCCTGCTGGGCAAGGTTGAGCTGGCCCTGGTGGCCAACGAGAAAGCCCAGGAGCTCTGCCAGAGCAACCCCGAGGGCCTCAAGGAGCTCATCCAGCAGAACGAGAAATTCAGGAAAACCTTCCAGGACATCCCGGGTAATCCCTCCCTGCTGACTGCAGAATTGGGGATTTTGTGCAGAACCAGCTTGTTTTTTGATTTTTAATTCTTCCTTTTTTTGGTTTCTTTTTGTAGGTACTGAACATAAACAGAAGGCGAGGAAGCCTCTGCTTGAGAAAAAGTAAGGGGTTTGGTTTGAGTTGATTTTTTTGTTCATTTTTTGTGGATTTTTTTTGGTGGGTTTTTTGTGGATTTTTTGTGGATTTTTGTGGATTCTTTGTGGATTCTTTGTGGATTCTTTGTGGATTCTTTGTGGATTCTTTGTGAATTCTTTGTGGATTCTTTGTGGATTCTTTGTGGATTCTTTGTGGATTCTTTGTGGATTCTTTGTGGATTCTTTGTGGATTCTTTGTGGATTCTTTGTGGATTCTTTGTGGATTTTTTGTGGATTTTTTGTGGATTTTTTGTGGATTTTTTGTGGATTTTTCGTTGATTTTTCGTTGATTTTTCATTGATTTTTCATTGATTTTTCATTGATTTTAATTATTTTTAATTGATTTTTTATTGATTTAATTATTTTTAATTGATTTTTTATTGATTTTTAAAATAAATTAGCAATGGTTTTTTTGTTTGCTTTAGACTGATTTTTGATTGATTTTTTCGTTGATTTTTCGTTGACTTTTCATTGATTGAATGCAGTGATTTTTAACTGATTTTAATCAATTTTAAAAATTTAGCAATGTTTTTTGGTTCATTTAAAATTAATTTTTCATTGCTCTTTCATTGATTGAATTAATTGATTTTTTTAACTGATTTTAATGATTTTTAATTGATTTTTAATTGATTTTTTTAAAATAGCAATATTTTTGTTTGTTTTTAATTGATTTTTGATTGATTTTAATTGTTTTTTGTTGATTTTTAATGCAGTTTTAAAAAATTAACAATATTTTTTTGTTTGTTTAAAATTGATTTTTTGTTGATTTTTTTGTTGATTTTTTTAAAAATTAGTGTTTTTTGGTTCGTTTTAAATGGATTTTTGATTGATCTTTCATTGATTTTTTAGTTCATTTTTTCGTTGATTTTTTCTTTGATTGAATTCATTGATTTTTAACTGATTTTTAATTGATTTTTTTTTTAATTAGCAATGTTTTTTGGTTTGTTTTTAATTGATTTTAAATTGATTTTTAAAAAAATAGCAGTGTTTAAGTGCTACATAATGCAGATACTGCATAAATCAAGTTGTCTATCAGGAAATAAAACCAGAAATAATAAATTGATCAGGAGTACTGAGGATTTCTATGAAATAAACTTGAGTATCCAGAGCAGTGTGGGGCCAGGGTATTTATAACAAATAATTCCCATTATTAATGATTTCACTTCTAAATATATAAATTGAGTCATTCAGTTCCAATTTTTGTAGGAAGTTGAGGTGGTTCTAAAATCATTTGATTATTTTATTAATTTTTTTGTGTTTAATTTTTTTTGCTGTTGCTGTATCTTTGCACAAGTTTGGAGCTGTAAGAAAAGCCTGATGAAATCTAAATATATATGAAACTTGTAAATATATAAATTTAGTCATCAGTTCCACTTTTTGTAGAAAATTGAAGTGGTTTTTAAAATTATTTTATTATTTGATTAATTTTTTATTTGTGGGGTTTTTTTTTGCTGTTGTATCTTTGCACAAGTTTAGAGCTGTAAATAAAGCCTGATGAAATTTTACATTTTTTAATTTATATTATATATAAATTTTTATATTTACACTTTACATTTTTACATTTCTCTTACATATAGATTATTATATATAAATTAATGCATATTAAATATTTATGGGATTATACCCCTCTAAGAGGGGTGAGATTAATTTTTATTAATCTGGTTTTTTCATGGTATATTTGTGTCAAACTTGGAGAAAAACCCAGGAATTCTCTTGTTTTCCACATCAGGGACTGCACTTACTCAAAATCTCCTCCAGGAACTTCCCAGGAGCAGAAAGGAGCAGAAAAGGAGAGGAAGAGGAGCCAGGATGAGCCCAAACAGCCCCAGGGGAGTGAAAACCAGGAGACAGACAAGGTACAGCTGGAAATTCAGGAATTTAATCTGGAATTTCAGGAATTCCACCTGGAATTTCAGGAATTCCACCTGGAACTGCAGGACCTGGAAATGCAGGAATTCAATCAGGAATTGCAGGAATTCCACCTGGAATTTCAAGAATTCCACCTGGAACTGTAGGAATTCCGCCTGAAATTTCAGGAATTCCACCTGGAACTGCAAGACCTGGAACTGCAGGAATTCCAGCTGGAACTGCAGGAATTCCAGCTGGAATTTCATGAATTCCACCTGGAATTTCAAGAATTCCACCTGGAACTGCAAGATCTGGAACTGCAGGAATTCCAACTGGAACTGCAGGAATTCCAGCTGGAATTTCAGGAATTTCACCTGGAATTGCTGGAATTCCACCTGGAACTGCTGGAATTCCAATTGCGGCAATTCTACCTGGAACTGCAGGAGTTCAATCAGGAATTTCAAGAATTCCACCTGGAACTGTAGGATTTCTGCCTGAAATTTCAGGAATTCCAGGTGGAACTGCAAGACCTGGAACTGCAGGAATTCCAGCTGGAACTGCAGGACCTGGAACTTCTATTTACTGAAAATTTGAACAGGAATTCCAGCTGGAATTTCAGGAATTCCACCTGGAATTGCTGGAATTCCACCTGGAACTGCTGGAATTCCAATTGCAGGAATTCCATCTGGAACTGCAGGAATTCCACCTGGAATTGCATGAATCTGGAATTTCGGGAATTCCAGCTGGAACTGCAGGAATTCCATCTGGAACTGCAGGACCTGGAATTGCAGGAATTCCAGCTGGGATTGCAGGAATTCCAGCTGGAACTGCAGGAATTGCACCTGGAACTGCAGGAATTCCACCTGGAATTCTGCTGTGCCTGCAGCTCTGCAATTCTTTCAGCAATTCTGCATTTTCCTGGGATATTTCCTTCCAAAGCCACCACAGAAATTGGGATTTCCAGGTTGTTGTTTGGAGGAGGAGATGGCCATGTTTTTTTACTTTTAATCTTTTAGATTTTATTTTTAAGTTTTTCAATTTAAAATTAGTAATAAGTCATTATTAAAGAGATATTTGTGACATTTTTGGTTGTCTTTGCTGTCGTTATTGTGAGATAATAAATTATAATTATATGTTATAATATATATTATAATATACATAATATGTTATAAATATATATATTAAATATACAATATTATAAATATATTCTATTATAAATATATTCAATATATTGTTAACGTTATAAAATTAATATAACATATATAATATAATATAATATTATATTATATTATATTATATTATATTATACTATACTATATTATATCATATTATATTATATTATATTATAATATGAATATATTATATGTAATTTTTAAGATGTATTACAAGATAGTTATTATAATATATTATTAAATTATAAATATATTTTATTTATATTTATAAATACATTATATTTTATTCATTTATATCATAATATATTATAATGTATTATAGATATATAAATATATCTTTATATATTCATTATATCTATTATAATATATAATATTGTTTTATTTATAAATATATCATATATAATTACTATATATATTATAATTACTATAAATATATTGTAATTATTATATATTATTTATGCATTTAAATTTATTATTTATTAAATATGCCTATAAATATGATATATATATTATATTATAAATGTATAAATATATATATATTATATGTCATGATACATATTTACATATTATAATTTAGCCCATGAATTGCACTATAAATGAGTGCAGAAAATGCAGAAAATGCTGGTGAATAATTGGAATTTTCAGCCAGAGCAGGGCAGCCCCAGCAGAGCTGTTTGTCTGTCCGAGCAGGGGGAGGGCCCTGGGCTGTGACGTGGCCCTGGGAAAGCGAAACCAGAGCAGGAGGGCAGGAAATGGAAATTTTGGACTGTTCTGGCAAAGAAAAACAGGCTGGGGAAAGCCCCAGATGGACTCAGGGCTTTGCTTTTATTTTCTCCTGAAAATCTCTCTGCAGCTCTGTGAGTTTGGCTTCCTCAGGGGGATATTTCTGTGTCAGATCTGTAGATCATAGAAACTGAGGCAAACTTGGGAGGAAAATCATTATAAAAGCACTTTGATAATGAAATGATTTTTCTTTGCCTCTTGGTGAGGAACATAATGCAGCACATTTTCATTTCTTTACTTGCTGAGGGGTTTGGGGCTTTTTGGCCTTGTTTCAATCCAGGCAGGGAGATGGATTTGGGTTTTGTAATCTGATATTTCTGCCAGCAGGTGACTGAGCCCCAGAGAACAGAAGGCAAAGGTTCCACGCTGGAGCAGCCTCCAAGTGAGTTTTTCTTTTGCCTTTTTCACTTTTTATCAAGTCTGAGCCACTTCTTCCTCTGCTGTGCCATAATTAATGACCAGCAGTTAATTTCCTGTCATTTCCACAACAATAAGCAATCAACTTTTACTTCTTCCTCAGACACTTCTCTATTTCTGTCTTAATTCCTCGATGCTTTTGCAATTTGATTCTCCTTGACTGAATTCAGAACTGAAACTGGAATTAAAGAGTAAAATCTGAGCCACAGGCTGGAAATGCTTTCCTTCCTCCTGAGCCAGGGTTTAAATGTAAACAAGAATTCTGTATTTCAGTATTTACAATTAATTTGTGGTTAATAAATGCTCCATCAGAAAATAATTCTGCAGGTAAAGAGGGAAGAGGCCACAAAATATTTGGCAGAGTGGATTTTTAGCTGCAGACTTGCAGAGTTGTGTTGTTTCTTGCTCATGTTTGTTTTTTTTATTTTTTTTCTTTAATGAATAAATCATTTTATAGAGAGAAAAACCCAAAGCCTCCCCAGTGCCTGAGTTCCTTTTCTGCACTGCAAGTGAAGCTCAGGCAGTTCTGAGCTTCAAAGGAAATCCTTCCCTCCTTTTTCCTGGGGGTTTTTTTCCACTGCTCTCACTTCTCTGAAGCCCTTGGTGCCCCATTCCTGGAATATTTAAATAATTTTAAAGTGCAGAGCACTTGAAAATTGGATTTTAGGAAAGCACTGAAGGTGTGTTAGGAAATATTATTTTTAAATGAGCAGGAGGAGGATCCTGATCTTGGGAGCTTTGTGAGCACCTTGAAGGATTAAAGGATTTCTTGGGAGGTGGAAAATGTGGGGAAGGTTGCACAGGAAATCCCAAGAGGTTTTTATTGGAAAGATGTCAGGTGGTAATGGAGAAAAAAATGAAAATTTGATTCTTTTCTGAAGACAGGCTGGGAGAGTTGGGATTGTTCAGCCTGGAAAAGAATTTGGGGAGAGCTTGAGACCCTAAAGAGGCTCCAGGAGAGGGACTGGGGACAGGGGATGGAGGGACAGGACCCAGGGAATGGCTCCAGAGCAGGATTTGATGGGATTTTGGGCAGGAATTGTCCCCTGGGAGGGTGAGGAACTCCTGGGTTTCCAATCCCTTCTCCAGGAGGAGTCTGGGTGTGACTGGAGCCAGGTTTAGTGACAGACCTGAGCTCTGGGTTATGCCCAAGGGTTTGTTGGGGTGGGATTGATCCTTGCTGGGAGTTTGTCCCTCAGGATTAAGGATGGCAAACCCAAGGATTTGATACAGGTTAAAAAAATCCTGAATTTCAGATGATGGAGATAATGAACAGAGAAAGGGATTTTAATCAATCTGTTGCACAATGGATGTGGTTATAAGTTGTGAGGAATTTTTGAATGAATTTGAGACGAGACCTCTGAGTTACTTTAGGTGATGTGACTTCTTTTTCTGTCTTCTGCATAGGCAGGAAGGGTGAGTTCAGCTCACATCTTCACTGCATGGTTCAGGTCACAACACCATTAGTTACAAGGCTTTTTAAGGATTTATTGACCAATAAAACACTGCTAACAAGAATATTTCTGGTTTTGACCCAATCCTTAAATATTTCATCTCATGGACCCATGTACAGTGTGAGCTTTCTTAGCCAATCATGTTCTGACACACAAACCTACAGTGCTGCATTCTGAACTCCTTGTGTACCTCTGGAACTGCTTTTATTTTTATATCTTCAACTCTAAAACCCTAAACTTTCCTTTCCTTAGCTTAACCTGTCTCTGCTTTAAACTACAAATCCACATTCTCCCTTCCAGCACCTCCGTTTGGAGCCTTTTCCAAGGCCCTTAGTTACAAGACCTTTTAAGGATTTATTGACAATAAAACGCTGCTAATAAGGACCCAAGGCATTGATACAGGTGAAATGTTGGTGATGGCAGGCTAGTAATGTGTGCTGCAATGATGAGGTTACAATCACACACACAAACTTATGCAAATAACAACATCTCTTGCTTGCAGAGTTTAATGGGATTTTATTTTTCCAGTAAACCTGTCTGATTGAATCTTCTTGCAATCCAGGTCTGACTTTCAAAGTTCCCTTTGCTTTTGCCAAGGCATCCTTTATGAAATCTCTCATGTTAACCAGGTCCAAAGTCCATCATCTGTCTTGTGTCCCCCAACATTCCAACAGTAAAATAAATCCTGGATTTCAGTTGATGGAGATAATGATTAGAGAAAGGGATTTTTATCAATCTATTATGAATCCTGGATTTCAGTTGATGGAGATAATGATTAGAGAAAGGGATTTTAATGAATCTATTATGAATCCTGGATTTCAGTTGATGGAGATAATGATTAGAGAAAGGGATTTTAATGAATCTATTCCTAATGGAAGTGGTTATAACTGATACTTCAGTGCATTGTTTGTTCAAGCAATACTTTTTTAATGATTAATTTTTAGCCTGGAGAAGAGAAGGCTCCAGGGAGACCTTAAATCCCCTTGCAGGGCCTAAAGGGGCTCCAGGAGAGCTGAGAGCGACTTGGGGACAAGGGATGGAGGGACAGGACCCAGGGAATGGCCTTGAGCTGCAGGAGGTGATGCCAAACCCAAACTTTCCAACCCAACCTGAAGCAGTAAAACTCAGCCATCCTCATCCTCAGTGCTGAACACACCCAGAGACCTCGATTCCACTTTCCTGGAATTCTTTTCTGTCCAGTTGGCTGTGGCTCTTGGGTCTTCCAAGAGAAAGGAGCAGCTGCTGGTTGTAGTAAAGTTGGTTTTTGCATGAGTACCTCAGTCTTGAAGGCAGAGAGTTCTAAGTGAGTTCTTAAGTTAAAAGTTCTGAAGTTAGGAGTTGCAGCTGGCAGTGTGTGCTCTGTTAGTATTTGCTGAAGGTAAGGCAGTTGTTTTCTGTTAATTGAGCAGTTGTCTTTATCTTTTCTACAAATCATCTTCTTTTTAGAAAGTTATCTTTTGTTAATAGGCTGTTTGGCTTCACTGTGTAACTGATAAAATTGCATCATCTTATTGTGAGATGCTCTGCCCAGAGGGAGGAACAAAGCATTTTTACTTAAATATAATGAGAGATATAGAACACCACAGTCAGCTCTTTTCTTACTAAATTCTCAGAAGAGCAGCTTTTTCCTCTGCTGGATTCCCAGAAGCAGACCAGGCCTATCCACACCACTACTAGATCTTCAGAAGAAAACTTCATTTTTCTACAAGATCACTGCTTTAGCAGAGCTCCATCTGTCACTCTGAGAAAACTGCAGCTGCTGTTTAATCAGACTGCTGCTGCCACTTGGACTGAGAGGGTGTCAGGTTGTATTTTACCTCTTAGTGTTGTTTTGTATTACTGCATTTTTAATTTTATTTTTACTTTCTTTCATAATAGAGAACTGTTATTCCTGCTCCCATAGCTTTGCCTGAGAACCCCTTAATTTCAAAATTAGAATAATTTGGAAAGAGGAGGTTTACATTTTCCATTTTAGGGGAAGCTCCTGCCTTCCTTAGCAGACACCTGGCTTTTCAAACCAAGACAGTGTCAAAGTCTGTGCTAAAGCTTTTTAACATAGAGTCCCACAGAGCTCCCACAGAGTCCCAGCTCCCACAGAGTCCCAGCCCAAAGCAGCAGCAGCAACAACCCCACACCTTTCCTCTTTCTTCTTCTTGATGGTGGCAATGATGATGATGATGAATGTTGTTTATAAATGAGAAGCTTGACTAGGCCAATACTCAAGCAGCAATCAGTTTATTAATTAATATGGTAAAGTATGAGCAATACAGTGCTGGTGGGTACAGTGGGGGAAGTTTTCCCTCCAACTGCACACCGATAGTTGAGGCTCACAGGTATTTATAGGGGTACTCATCAGCTTTCTCAGCAGTTTCTCTTCCCAATTTTTACATCACAATTCCATACACTGTTGTGATTTAGTTTTTCTCAGGGTGTATCCCAGAAAAGGAGTATCCCCAGATGGTGAGGTCCAGTTTCTGAAAGAAGGAAGAAGTCTCCCAGCTGGTGAGGTCCAGCTCTCCAGATGTGGGTCCACCTTTTGATTGCAAGGCCTATAAATCTCATAACAGTGATGTCCAGCTTCCCTTGGTCCAAACTATAAATCCTTGAGTTGATGTTCATCTTCCTTTCTCAAACTGCCTTTGACTGTTTTGTTAAGGCCTGAGATAAGCATATTTCCTTTTGATATATTCTAAAGCTAGTTTCAAAGATCCTTACTACAAGCAATGTTCTAAAATTATACCTCAAAAGGTTATTATTGCAAAACTCTTTAAGGCTTAGCTACAAGCAGAAAGTTCCTGTCAAAAAGCAATATCCTTAAAGCTTTAATTCAAATGCTCCTAAATCAACTTATAAGACTTATAAAGGTTAATTGCAAACAAAGGATAGGTTCAAAGGCCTTCTTCCATGCTTTACTTTCTCAGTTATTATTAGAATTCGTCTTTATGAATGCCCATGGTCGGTTTCCACACATCTCACAATCACAAATACACACATTGCCTGTACGTACCTGACACCGAACACAGCTTTGTATTTCACGTGAAGAAGAGAGCAGGGAAGAGAGGGCAGGAACAGCCTTTTCTTCTTCTTTTGATGCCTTGTGCAGGCTGCCCTAGAGCAGAGGCTGGACAGAGTCACAGAATAAAGCAGGGATTTATTAAAAGGATCTCCTCCATGGATGCACCTTGGGCAGCACAAGAGCCCAGCCAGGGCTGCACCCAAGATGAACCAAAATGGCCCCAAAATGCACGGCCGGGCACGGGGTCTCTCCCTTGGATCAGTTCTGCTCCATTTGCACCTTGCAGTTCATTGTCCCATTCCAGCTTTAGCCCCTGCAGTCCCACCCTGCTTGTTTTTCTCTCTCCAGCCCACGGTGTTTGTGCTCCTGGGCTGAGATTTGGGTCATTTGTCCTTGGTGCCCAGCTGGAGCAGGAATTGTTTTGTCTCCCTGCTCTGTGCACAGAGCTCACCATCCCATAATGTGAAGCCCAGACCTGTGCACAGAATCGGAAAAATAGAAAAGCTAAACCTGAGGCATCACTTTCTTCTTCTTGTTGTCCTCTTGTTCTTCTTTTTGTTGGTGGTTGTCCCCACCCCAGTGCAGGGCTTTTATATATAAAACAACCAATCAGCTACAACCACAAATCTGAAACAATCACAATCTGAACTTGATTCTAATGTACAAAAGTGATAGGGAAGTAGTTTTAGTTCTTATCTAAATTAGCTTTATCTATTTACACATATAGCTTTATCTATTTACATTAGTAATTCTGTCTAGAGAAGCAAGCAAGGTTCTGCTGTGGTTTTGTTATGTCTGGAATTAAGTTTAAACTGAGTTTTAAACGAGGCCTTAGGGCCTTTACTAGCCAGTTTCTTAAGGCACTTAAGATATATTTCTATTTACTTAAAACCATATCTTACACTTCTATTTACTTAAAATTTGAACTCAGCTTTCTAATTCTATGTGGCTTAATAGATCTTAATTCCTCTAAAGGCTTTAATTCAGCCACTGCCTCCATTTCTCTCTCAGAGGAGCCCAGGGATGCTTGCATTCCAACACATTTCCAGCCATCCACCTCTTTCATGGCCCTGGAGAATCATTTGAAGGTTTCTCTGAATCATTTGAAGGTTTCTCTGGGGCTCTGTTCACTGAGAGCCCCCAATATTTGGAGTTTCCCTTCCCGAGCTCCTCTTTGGGCGTGTGCTGGTGTTTCTGGGGGGGCAATTTTGCCCCAACCCCTCTGTATTCCTCATTATCTGTTCCCAGCTGTGCTCAGCATCCTCTGTGCCTCTCTGACATTCTTTTATCTCCTTTGCAAGTTGGGCTCTGAGCTCTTATCACCCAACTTCAGGGGGTGCTGAAAATTCCCCTTCTCCCTGCTGCGTGTCAGAGCGCAGGCACGAAATGGCAGAGGATGAAATTGGGCATTAAATTAGAAATTCTTCCCTGGCAGGGTGGGGAGGCACAGAGAGGCTGGAGAAGGGGCAGGGTGGCTGATTCTTGGAGGAACTGAGGAAGGAAGAGGGGAAATTCTGGGAGAGATCTGACAATGCTTGGCCAAACACCACGGAACGCGTTGGCCGCAGTAATTTCACCAACCTCATGCTCATCCCGTGTTTCTCCTTTATTTGCACTGCTTTATTTTCACTTTCTGTTCTCCCTTCCTCCTCCCCCTGGTTCTGTAGAGCAAAATATTTGATTTGGAGGGAGGAGGAGGCTCCCAGTGACTGGCTGGCCCCAGTTTGCTGTGGGTGGGGGAGGAAGAGCCTTTTTTTTTTTTTTCCTCCTTTGCCTTTGTTCGCTGAACTTGCAGGAGTTTTAATGGAAAAGAACTTAATGCCACATTATATTATTGTAAAATTGCTGGCCTTTTTGATTTATTTTTCTTGCTACTTCCTATTTCTGGTCTTCATGTACTGTTTCTTTGAGCTCGTGTATATTTTTATTAAATATCTTTGGTCACTCCTAATGGAAAGTGCTAAGAAAAGTCATTTTACTTCTCCTAATATTTTTAAGTGTTTGTTGGGTAAGTAAATGATGTTTTCTATGGAATTAATACATTTACTTGAGTATTTTAATTAAATCAGTAAAGTAAATCAGCTGTTTTTGCTTGGTACCTTGTTTTAGAAGCTTTTTTATTTCATCTGGAAGCAGCATGTTAAAGTTGGGTGTTGTAGGGGAGGAGTTGTTTCTATGGGAATTGTTGCTGCAGTAATTTTTGTTGAATGGCTTTTGAAATTGGAGCAAAATAATGCTGATTGATTTCTTCCTTCCATGCTGAGATGGTTTCTCTTCTCTTCGCTAAGATTTTGGTGTGAATTAGGTTGGTTCCTTTAGGGAAAGCAACACATAAAATGAAGAAAGAATGAAATATCTCAGTCTTTGGATGGTTAAAGGATGATGTGCTGGAGGTGTTTCCAGGCTTTCAGCAGGATTCTGATTTTCCATCATTCCGATATCTCTATTTAGAGGAATTTGTGGGGATTTTTAGTGCAGCTTTGGGGTTCCCATGAGTTCCAGCAGCCATCCACTCAAGGAGTGGTCCATGAAATAATTCTGAACATGTTCAGTCCCAGTGACTCCTGATTTTTGTGCTGACTCATTTAAGTTTCAGGTCATTAAGCAGCTCTTAATGAGAAATTGCTCCTGGCACAAGGCTCTAATTGCCCCTGGGTGAGATTTAGCAGAGGAATGTTCATGTGGCCACCTCCCCTGCCTGCAGGGAGAGCACTCAGGGCTCACCTGGATTTTTCCACAGCCAGTGGCTTTCAGTATTTTCTGTTTAAAATACTCTGAGTGTCATTTTTAAGCACAGATCCTTGCTAAAATTTCACCTGTAACATGAATAACTCCTCCTCCAATTCTCAAATCTGATTTTCTGGGAGTTCAGCAGAACAATAACCCAGCGGCCAAGAGTTTTAATCCAGGTGCTGCATTGTTTTCCTGTGGGTGTGTCCAATTAAAAAAAAAAAGATGATTTTGCCGTTAATGGCAGGAATTCCTGGGTTTGTCATCACAACAAAGCATAAAATCACATTTTCTCCTTCCTTGTTGCCCAGGAATTGTTTCCTCAGTCACTGTTCCACAGCAGGGTTGGAGCTCTGGAGGTTTGAAGCACTTCAGTGAATTTTGTGTGAAGTCTTCGATGTGAAATTTGAGAGTTAAATGTGCATTGGTCTCACCTGATAAATCCTTCCTTGTTTTTGGCATCCAGTATTTCCACTTTGATTTGTCTGTCTCTGTGTATTTCCATTTGAGACTGGCAGGCCTTGAACTTCACTTTACCTCAGGGCTTTTAAAGCAAAATTTCATCCTCATAATTTTTCCAGAGGAACTTGGGACTTCCATAGGGATCTGTTACTCCCTTTGAAAACTCTGATTGGTAACTAATAGTATAAGAAAAAAAACCCCAAACAATTTTAATATAAAATATTGCATAATATTATTTTATAATGCATTACCTAACATACAATATATGCATTCCAATATACAATACATAATTATATAAGAATTAGAAATGTATATAAAATATATAAATATAAAGTGGTTTTATATATTTTATGTATATATAATATATACTACATATAAAATATATAAACTTTATATCTATATTATATATATATAAATGATTCTTTTATAGGACAGACTGATTTTTGAGCTGGAGTCCACTTTAATAATCACAATTTTGTGATTATTTAATCATAATTTTGGGATTAAAATCCTTCTATTTGTTTAAAATCTTTCCCCTTCAGAATTTTATTAACCCTATCTACTACGAACAAAACTAATTCAGTTTCACTTTTTAGTTGTGTTAATTTTGACCTTGTCAGTTTTTAAGATCTACAATTTACAATTTTTGTAAAACAACCTAATTTACAATTACAATTTTTTAAGATCTACAAAAGTGAAGTCCAAGCGATTTTTTTGTTTGCTTGTTTCAGGTAATTATCATTTTGTTTAAAATCCTTTTCCTCTTTCCAGACCAAAGTCAGCAAAACAAACGAAAGCCAAAACCCAAAACCTGTGACTATGAAAAAATGAGGTAAGAAATACTATTTATTTTTAAATTTATTCTTCTTTTGAGCTCTTCTATGTAAAATTAATACAACTTGGATTTGCTGCTTGCTCCTTGCTAATGGCTTTGTGTAATTTTTTACATCCTAATAGTGGATAAATCCCCCAGAATTCCAATTTCTCCACAGTTATTACTTGAAAACTGAAAATCTTCCATGCCCAGCTGAGTTTTAGTAAATGAAGGCATAATTTGAATATTTGCTGTTGAAGCAGAGAGGGGGGAAAGGAGTTTTGTTTCAGTTGTTACATCCAAAGTTACAGTGATAATTGTAACTCTTACCTCATTTCCAAGGCCTCCTGCACCAAAGAACTGTTCAAACTCCTCTGACACTCCCTGAGCTCAGGAAAAAGATGAAATCTGGTTTTATAAGTTTTATTTTATGAAAGAGCTTTGCTTGGAGTCCTTTAGTTGTTTGTTGGCTCCAATTTCCAATCAAAAGTCTGATTTTAAGGCCAAGGATGCTCCTGTAGAACAGGAATGTGAATGGGTTTTTTGGGGGGCTAAAATTCAATTAATTCAGGTAAAACTATAGATTTTATAATATTAAATATTTATTCTATGTATTTATGTATTTTGTATATTTATTTATGAAATAGTTATTGATATATATCTTAAATATTATATTTATATAATATTTATGTTTCCACTTAAAACATAATTTATCAGAGGAAATAATTGAATATTTCCAGTGGTGCTGAGATTTTGTTGTGTTTAGGATGGCTCAAAACATGGTAAAAATCCAGCAAAACAGGATTTTTATCTTATGGAAATAGGGAAGTTTCCATTCAAGAGAATTTTTCCAAAGCAGATTTCAGATTTCTTTAGGAAACCTGATTATTCCCAGTCCTAATCTAGGTGTGGCCACAACCCCAAATTTCTTTAAATCAATATTATTTCAGTACTTTCCTGTTGTTTTCCCATAATTTTTTGAGTACCAGTGTAGGTAGAAAAATTGAAATTTTGCCACAGGAGAGGCCGTTAAACTGAATTATCAGTGGCTTCCTTTTCCTTTCACTTTGAGGAGAGGGAATATTTTCATTTATTGTGGGACAAATGCTCTTTAAAGCAGCTGAACCAGCTCCAAATTTGCTTCTCTGCTGGGGGGGGGATTATCAGACCTAAGAAAACCACATTTTATTGGAAATAAATGGAGATTTAAAGCACCTTTACAAACCCTTGGTGCCCCTGTCCTGTTTTTTGTAGGGATCATGTGGATTTGAAGAGGGAATCTAAAGCCATGGAGGATAAAGGTTTCTGTGCTGTGCCACAGGTAATGGGAATCCAGCCTTAAATCAGAAATTATTTCTCATTTTTTAGGAACATTGCACAATACCTTGGTTAATTCCAAAATTGAACTCTGTGCTCTGCCTGGCTTTCATGAGAGGCAGGAATTCTGTGGTTACACTGATTTATTCTGATTTTCTTCTGGTTTCTCTTTCTTCTGCTGTAAAACCTGGCTGGGATAATTTTTAATTAAATTTTTAATCAAAAATTAAAACCTGGCTGGGATCATTCAGGAATTTAAAAAGCTCTTCCCAAATTTCTGCCTAAATGTTTTTTCCAGTGTTGGATACATTTGGAAATAATCAGTTTTGTGGGATAGCTCTGGAACACTATGAAATCCATACAAATTTCATAAAATTCATACAGTGGGGGAAAATTCTCTTTCTCTGGTCAAGCACCAATAAATTCCTGAAGGAAATAATGGCAATGCTTAACCAATTAATGAAATTATTTAATTACTTAATTAAATAATGAATTATTTCATCCCTGTTAATTGGGGGATGTAGATACCAAAAATCTTTATTCAGATTAAATACCCTCAGGACAAAACTGAATTTAGGAGAAAGTGCAGGTTTTACCCCTTATTTCCTATCAAATACTTCTTTTTGTTTGGCTCATTCATTGCTGGTGTTGAAAGGAACATTTTCATTCATTTAATCTGCTTTGTATGTCATGTAATTTAGCATTGAAATAATAGAATTTATTCTGATCTATGAGTGCATGGGACGGCATTAACCCTGGAGTTGTAGGAAATTTAAAATAAATCTTAATTATTTACATAATAATGTAAATTCCTGCAGATTTCAGGAAGTATCAATAGTGGAAACAAAATATAATTTTTACATAACATAATAACAAATAAAACAGAATGAAATAATGGACTGTGAAACCTTCCAGCATGAGCTGAGCTGGACACAAATGAAAAATGAAAAAATTCTCAGCTCTTCCAAAAACATTTGGATACAAAAAGGTGAGGAAAAGCAGAAGTCTGGGTTGTGCTTTTGGGTTTTTTTTATATGTGAGGAGAATTAAAATGTTGCTTGACCTAAAGTTGCAGCTTTCAGGAGAGAAATTTAGAATAAAAATGAGGTTTTCAAGAGATTAGCAGCTCCATGAAAATCTAATGCAGAAGTTTGATAAAAATGCACCTGGTTTGCTGCTTGAAAAGTGAAATTGTGGTGAAACAATTCAGGAGGATGCAGAATTTTCATTTGGCTGTCTCAGAAGTATTCTAGCAAATATTTACTTTCTGAATTAAATCTTTTGCATGCTTTTGAAAGCAAACAGAAGTAAAAAAAAAAGAAAATGTTGTTTTCTTTCGAACTTGCTGTCTGTTAAACATTCCAGGGGGATTTCAGTGCTGATGGAAAATCCCTTGGGCTGGAGGGTGATGGAATCTTGCCGGCCAGGGACAAACCCTCTCTATTACACATGCTGAGAGCCTTGAATACTCCAGAATTCACGGTAAACTCTCAGAAATAACCTGGTTTTTATCCCAGAAATTCAAATTTATGAATTTGAATTTACTTCCTTCCCCCAAAACAATCCTGATTATTGCATGGAAAAACAACCCAACACCAGCGCAGCACAGGACGTGTTTTGGGTGCAGTGTAAAAAAATATTGTCAAAATATTTTTATTTATTTAAAAAAAAACAGGAGGAAAATTCAGTTTTCTTCTGGATTGACTGACTTTGATGCACATTCCAGGTGGATTTCAACTCTCTGCCCGAGGAGGTGAAGTCCCTGGCTCGGGATGGCTGCAGGGCCCTGCAGGAGCAGCAGTGCCACGGGGCTGAACGAGCCTTTTCCCAGCTCCTCAGCATCCTCTGCACCTCAGGGTTTGCGGTAAAAGCAGCAAAATTCCCTTCTCTGTGCCAGGGATGGAGGTTCCTGCCTCCACCACCCTGGGCCACTCCGCCCTTCCCCCAAATAATCATTACTGGATTGGATTGGTGGCTGCCAAGGGAAGGATTTTCGGAATGTTCCACACACACACAGCTGTGTTTCCAAAATATTCCTGTCCCCTTTCCCCTTTCCCCTTCTTCCCTTCCCTTTCCCTTCCCTTCCCTTCCCTTCCCTTCCCTTCCCTTCCCTTCCCTTCCCTTCCCTTCCCTTCCCTTTCCCTTTCCCTTCCCTCCCTTCCCTTCCCTTCCCTTCCCTCCCTTCCTTCCCTTCCCTTCCCTTCCCTTCCCTTCCCTTCCCTTCCCTTCCCTTTTCCCTTCCCTTCCCTTCCCTTCCCTTCCCTTGAAATTTCCTTTCCTTCCCTTGAAATTTCCTTTCCTTTCCTTTTTCCTTTCCTTGAAATTTCCTTTCCTTGAAATTTCCTTTCCTTGAAATTTCCTGTCCCCCTTTTTCCTTTCCCCCTTTTTCCTTCTTCCACAAATATTTGTATCAAGTATTGTGGTTTTCTAAATAAAAACACCGTTGTTGGTTGGACTTGATGATCTTAAAGGTCTTTTCTGTGATTGTCAAATGAACTTTGATTTATAAGAACAAAGGGTAGAAAGGATTTTGATGGCAAATTCTGTGAAATTTGGTGTTTGTGTATCCTTATCCAATCAGCCACTGACCCAAAAGTCATCCTGGATTTCCCTTAATTAATTTACAGTATTTTTACCATGTCTTTGTTGTGCTGTGACTATAATTTAACTTTCTTCTTTTTTTTTTTTTTTTTAGTATGTGAATAACGTGAATATTCTTAATATTAATTATGTTATATTCCTCTATGGACATGCCACTGCCCTCCTAGGAATAGGACATCCTGAGGTAGGATATAATTTGTTTGTATTTTTATTTATTTTGATATTTATTCATATATTTTTAAAACTTTTATTTATTTTGTACTTAAATACTGTCTTAATTCCAATTACTGTATATTTAATGCATATATTCCTATGTAATTCTTTTTATTTATTTTATATATAAATACTCCTTTAATTCCAATTTCCAGCTCAGTCAGTTTCCCATCCTTTTTTTTGTGTCTTCCTCACTGGGAAGGTGAGAGGGGAGGGAAACCTCTGGGCACATTTTGGAATTGTTCAAATTGAATATTTGGGACTAAATCCTTGATGGTTTTGGATGAATTTGGCTATCCAATAAAATTTCTTTGTAAGCCTTCAGATGAGCATCTGAGTATCAAGAAATGACAGTCAGTAATTTTGATTTCTGCTCTGC